>WNGS01168583.1:7500-13424 GCA_020271785.1 Procambarus virginalis | reverse complement strand
GAGTTGGGGGATGGTGGGGGAGGACGAGGGGATAGTGGAGTAGGAATGGTTAGGTGGACGGTGTGAAGTGGGGGATGGTGGGAGAACAAAGGGGGAAGGGGGTAGAATGGTGGGGAGGACGAGGGGATGGGGGAGTGGGGATTGGTTTGGGAGACGAGGGACAGGGGAGTGAGGATGGTGGAGATGGAGGGGACAGGGAGGGGAAATGGGTGGGGTTGATTGGAAAGATATTGGAAGGTTGCTTGTGGCTCAGAAGCACCATGACGTTGCTGAGCCACAGCAACACGTGACCGGGTACAGCTAATTTATTATACAAGCATTCTTAACATTCTTGTACAACCACTAGTACGTGTAGTGTTTCGGGCAAGTCCTAATTCTATGTTCCTTGGAATACAAACCCTCACCGAAAAAATCATTTAAAACAGTAACCAGTTACTTGTTGAGCTTAAACAGAGGCTACAGTAGGATTTTTGTGCCCAGTACAGTCCTCCATGCACCCTACAAAATATGCTTCACTCGATTAACTAATCTGAGAAACGAATCTTTCAGCTGATGACGGTCAACAATAACAGCAACTGTACTGGAGATAACCTACACTGATTTCACTGAAATTCTATATAAATAAAAAGTAAATGTTCGTTGTTCAAATCGCAATCCGCCGAAGCTATCTTCACTGTTGCTTTAGAAATTTTACACACAATCAGTATCGGCTATCTCAGAACCGACGATTTTATACATACTCTATAGAAGTTACGTCTGCGATGAGTAAAAAAATTATATTTTATGGAAAAACTTAGTTTTTCGTGTGTTTTGTTCAATGTGAGGAGAACATCTTCGAAACCACCCTCTTTACCCTGAATGTGCTTTGCAACATTTTGGACCACAAACTCCATTCGTAAACACACACCCTGCGTTTGATTGCATTCTAATTATATAGATGCGACCCTGTGACAGGTAAAAACATGTTTTCATGAAAAACAGTCGCCACTCTACTGTTGCACGTTATAGGCACACATGCTATTACTAAATATGTTACATTACATTTCAATGTATTCCGATTGCATTAGATAATTGCACATTTTACATCTGATGTATCTGATTTAATTTTCAGATTTGATTAAATTATTTCTTTGTGTGGCAATTACATTGGAATTGAGCTGTGTTTTTACCATACTGTTCATTTTGTAGTATAGTATAGCCATGCCAGTGTAGACGGTAATAACACATTTTTTTTTTTTAGAACAAGTGCTCATCTGTTGCAAGTAAGAGCAACGAACGTCATAATAAATATGTTTCGATTATCATTTCAATGTTCCTCTGATTGCATTGATAGAAGTGAGTTTCATAGATTTCTATTTATTTTCATTTTGTATTAATTATCTTATTGTGTGACATTATGATAGCGGCCGCTGTTTACCATACACATTTTTTTTCATTGTCGTTTTTGAAATGTTTTCTAATAATTTAATAAAAAAAGTGGAAGTAAATTTTAGCTAAATAAAATGGCAAGATTTCAAGTTTTCAGCTTATACATGGCAGGTATCAGCAAGTTACACAAGTTGGTCAATAATCAGTATTGTTTGAAAATAGCAAAACATAATTTGACATTTAAAGGGGTAAGGTAGGTTACATGGAATTTATTAGTTAGTAATTAGTTTGTTCTCTGAACTGGTTGAGAGAGATACAGCCTTGACATGATTGGGAAGGTCATTTCCGCATTCTGGGTCCCTTGATTTCCAGAACATTTGTAGTTTGGTTAAGTCGCACTCTTGGAATTTCAAATAGGTATTTGTTTCTAGTGTGTGCACATGGGTTCAGTTACAACCTTCAATAAAGCTATTAAGGTCAGGATTGGCATTACAGTTCAGAGTTTTAAATATATAAAGAGTACACTTGAGAGGATGAGTAGTGACTTAATATCTAACATATTCAAAGATTTAGGTAAGGGTACCGAGTGCTGTCTAGGGCCAGAGTGGTGTTATTGTTCTAATAGCATATTTGGTGTCATGAGTAATTAGAGGACGTAGATGATTTTGGGTAGTAGAACCCACAGCACAAATACCATAATTATCATAAGGATAAATTAGAGAGTAATAGAGCGTTACCAGGGCATGACGAGGTACTTAATATTATGATGTTTAGGAAGAATGCCAACAGTTTTAGAAACATTTTTCCTATCATTAAGAATGTCCCTGGAAATTCAGTTGATATCGAAAAGAATACCAAAGAACTTACCATCTAGTTTGTTACAATTTGTATACTGTTTATTCTTAGATTACTTAACAACCACTCCACTACAACAACTCCACCACAACCACTCCCATACAACCACTCCCCCACAACATTTTAACCCTTAAACTGCGCATGGCGTATATATACGCCCTGAGTAACATGTCCGACGGTCGCATGGCGTATATATACGCCATAGGTGCCATTCCCGATTCAAATGGCCCGCTACACGGGTTCACAGAGCTTCCTCAGGGCTCTTGTAAACAGACGCCATTTAAAAAAAAAATCGTGGCATATTCTCAGGTGTGAGAGGGCACAGTACTGTTGGAGCAACCAAGGCTGGCGCACGCAGCATGAGCGATCAGCATTGCTGTTCAGCTTGTGACCACAGCATCACCGAAAAATGTCAAAATAAATATATAACGTTATTATTTAGTGATGACAATATTACAGATACCCGTGACTGTGATATAAATAACCAGGGTTGTGATAATGCAGATTGTTTTAATAATTAGCGCTGTGGGAGGAGTGATGCTGAGAGACAGGGAGACAGCATCGTTTACTGACTGTGTGGCCACCTGTTATTGTTTACATTCACCATACCACTCAGTGGTTCTCTATGTGACACAATGTAGATACTTATATATAATGTGTTTATTAGTGTAATAACAGCAAAAGGATTATGCTGGAAGCCATTTGGTGGACGGAGGTGACGTCGTCTGCACGATTTGTCAAGCTGTTTAAGGGTGGCCACTATGCTCTTGGGCGCACTACAAGCTTAGGTGTACAGTTACAGTGCATAAAACATGTAGATATTATATATAATATGTGTATATAGGGTAATAACACTGAAAACAGTATTGTTGGGGAGAAAGTTTAGTGCGTGTGACCTTGAATGAGTGAGGGAGCCGCCAGCTGTGTATACCGACGACTCTTAGTGCCTGAACTAACTATATCAGCTTAGCTGTACAGTTGTGGTGAACAAAATATATACATACTTATATATAACGTCTGTATATAGTGTAATAACACCACAAATGGTATTGTTTGGGAAAAAGTTTAGTGCGTGTGTTGAGGGAGTGGCAGCGAGTGGCTGCTGGTGTGTGGCGGTAACTCTTCGCTCTCAATACCAACTTAGTGGTTCGTAATGGTGACCAAAATATGGCAAATACTTATATAACCTGTGTATAGAGTGTAATAGCAGCAAACAGTATTGTTGGGGGAGAAGTTTAGTGTGTGTGTGACCTTGAATGAGTGAGGGAGCCGCCAGCCGCCAGCTGTGCATACCGACGACTCTTAGTGCCTGAACTAACTATATCAGCTTAGCTGTACAGTTGTGTGAACAAATATATACATACTTATATATAACGTCTGTATATAGTGTAATAACACACAAATGGTATTGTTGGGGGAGAAAGTTTAGTGCGTGTGTTGAGGGAGTGGCAGCGAGTGGCTGGCTGGTGTGTGGCGGTAACTCTTCGTTGCTTTTCGACTCTCAATACCAACTTAGTGGTTCGTTATGGTAACCAAAATATGCAGATACTTATATATAACCTGTGTATAGAGTGTAATAGCAGCAAAACTATTTGTTTATTGTTTTATGAACATAATAATTGAATTACTAATATGCACACCATACGTTTGAGTATAGCGATTATTCACCACTTTTATTATATAATATATTACAATACACACTATTGAATAATATTACTGCAAAAAACTAAGAAAAAATCAATCGGAGACATTGAACAATTAGGTAATAATATCTTTGTGGCAACTCCCATCTGTCAGCGGGGTGACGCTGACCGGCCCTGGCGACCGCTCTGTCAACGCCCACTTTTTGCCAGACTTCCTCGGTCAATTGCGCCCAAATATGTGACCTACGATTTTTTGCTATTTTTCCCGTGCTCAGGGGACACAAATTAACATGTTTAGAAGACGAAAAAAAATTTTGGATTTTTTTTTTCTTGCGCACAGGGGTGTAAATGTCCCCAGGACCCCTGAGCAGTGTAAGGGTTAAGAACCGTCAGTCCGTCGAGATCGGGTTCAGCGACGAAAGGGGATTGACAATAAAGGTTCTCTTCGCTCGAGACGTTGGGTACTACAGTTCTACGGGTGCAAGAGTATGCCTCCCCAAGCACCCAGGCGTCAAAATAGAAGAAGTCCAAAGAATAATCCAAAACAAGCAAAAGGTCGGCAGGAAAACGACAAGCAGATAGGAAAGAAGGGGGAGAAAAACGAAACATAATGAAAAGGAAAATTTATCTGGCACATTAGAGAAGACAGCAGCAGGAGTGCAAGGCCACAAAAGGACAGAGGACTGTCCCACAGAGCATCACACTCCGGCAGCCGTCTACGAAGCCCTCTCACGACACCAACAGGCTGGATAGCGAGGGGGGGGGGGGCAGGAGAGAGAAGGTTGGGCAGACTTCATATTTCTGGACTGCCAAAAAAGCCTTTGATGCTGTACAGCACATGAGACTGCTATTCAAACTTGAGAGGCAGGCGGGGGTAAGCAGAAAGGCCCGAGCATGGGTAAGGAACTACCTAACAGGAAGGAGCCAGAAAGTTGCGATAAGAGGCAAGATGTCGGACTGGCGAACAGTAACGAGTGGAGTACCTCAAGGATCGGTGCTGGGACCAATTCTATTACTAATATATGTTAACGACATGTTTACAGGAGTAGAGTCCTTTATGTCAATGTTCGCGGATGACACAAAGTTGATGAGAAGAGTTGTGACAGATGAGGATTTTCGGATCCTCCAAGAGGACTTGAACACGTTGCAGAGATGGTCAGAGAAATGGCTACTGGAGGTCAAAACAAGCAAATGTAAAGTTATGGAAATGGGATTAGGTGATAGGAGACCAAAGGGACAATACACAATGAAGGGGAACTGCCTACCTGTGGCGAATCGAGAAAGGGACCTGGGCGTCATTAGATTAACACCTAATCTAACTCCTGAGGCACATATAAATACGATATCAACAGCAGCGTACTCTATACTGGCAAAAGTTAGAACATCATTCAGGAACCTAAGTAAGGAGGCATTTAGGGCGCTTTACACTGCCTACGTGGGTCCGATCTTAGAGTATGCCACCTCATCATGGAGTCCCCAGCTGAAGAAACACATAAGAAAACTTGAAAAGGTTCAGAAGTTTGGAACGATACATGTCCCAGCGTTACGAGGGATGGGGTATGAAGAGTACCTGTAGGAACTGACCCTTACGACACTGGAAAAAATAAGAGAGAGGGGAGATATGATAGGAACGTATAAAATACGTTAGGAAGTGTTGTTAGGATGTTTCTTACGATGTTTTCTTTTAGCGTGAGAGTAGTGGAAAATTGGAATGCACTTGGGGAGCAGGTTGTGGAAGCAAGTTCTATTCATAATTTTAAAAATAGATATGATGGAGAAAATTTTAGGCATTTGTGCCTAAACACACAAGTTTACCAGGACTCATCCACCTCAGTGTGGAGGACATAACGGAGGGCCAAAGTTTACCAGGACTCATCCACCTCAGTGTGGAGGACATAACGGAGGGCCAAAGTTGACCAGGACTCACCCACCTCAGTATGGAGGACATAATGGAGGGGTGAGTTTACCAGGACTCATCCACCTCAGTGTGGAGGACATAACGGTGGGCCACAGTTGACCAGGACTCATCCACCTCAGTGTGGAGGACATAACGGAGGG
>WNGS01168583.1:0-2500 GCA_020271785.1 Procambarus virginalis | reverse complement strand
ACCACAAGAGCCAGTGACCATTGTGTCCTAGTCTTTGACTACATGATGGAGCTTAAAATTGTGACCAAAGGACAAGAGGTTCGAGAAAGGAGACTTGATTACAGAAGAGGGGACTACAGGAGGATAAGGGACTACCTGGGAGAAGTGCAGTGGGAGGAAGAATTAGAGGGAAACAGTGCAAGATATGATGAACCAAGTCATATGGAAATGCAAGGAGGCTGAAGAAAGATTTATTCCAACAGTAAGAAAAAAGCAGGAGGGAATATAATAACCCATGTTTAATTGACAGTGTCAGGAAGCAAAGTGAGAAGCAGAAGGGAGTGGAGGAAGTACAGAAGACAAAGGACATAGGACAACAGGATTAGATGTAACAGAGCTAGGAACGATTACATTAACATAAGACGAGTGCCGGAAGAAATTATGAGAATGATATTGCAATCAAAGCGAAAAAGCAACATAAATTACTACATAGCAATATAGAAGGAAGATGTCGGTAAATAACCAAGTGACAAGACTGAGGAAACAGAAGGGGCATATGCAGAAGCGACAAGGAGATATGCGAGGTACTGAATGCAAGTTTCCATGGAGTGTTCACACCGAGCCTGTGTGGCTCCATTGTTAAAGAGATTACCCTACATGAAACACTATCGATATAGAGGTGACAGCAGAGGAGGTAATGAAACAGTTGACAACACTGGATACAACTAAGCCAGTTGGACCAGACAAAGTATCACCGTGGATACTAAAAGAAGCAGCGCAGGCCTCAGCGTGCCTCTGGCAATGATCACTTATTTCGGGAGAATGCCCAGTTGCTGGAAGGAGGCAAATGTCATACCGTGATTTTCAAGGAAGGTGATAGGGAGGAGGTACTTAACTACCAAACTCGTATTACTGACAAGCATCCCCTGCAAAAATACTTGATAGAATATTTAGCTAAGACTTGTTGAGCACCTGAGAGCATTGGGTTTGTAAACAAGCACAACATGGTTCTGGACAGGAAATAATGCCTAACAACCTTTAGAATTCTATGACAAAGTAACAGATAAGGCAGGACAGAGAAGGCTGGGCAGACTGCATATTTCTTGACTGCCAAAAGGCCTTTTGATACAGTACTGCACATGAGACTGATATACAAACTTGACGGAAAGGCCCTAGCATGGTGAGGAACTACCTAACAGGAAGGAGCCAGAGGGAATGTAATGGCGAGAAGTCGGACTGCGAACAGTAACGACCGGAGCACCTCAATGATCGGTACTGGGTCCAATCCTCTTTCTAATTTACGTAAATGATATGTTTACAGAGTGGAATCATACATGTCAATGTTTGCAGATGACGCAAAATTAATGAGAAGAGTTGTGACAGATGAGGATTGTAGGATCCTCCAAAAGGACTTAAACAGGTGCTAAGATGGTCAGGGAAATGGCTACTGGAGTTCAACACCAGTAAATGTAAGGTTATGGAAATGGGATGAGGTGATAGACGACCAAAGGGACAGTACACAATTAAGGGGAACTGCCTACCTGTAACGATTCTAGAAAGAGACCTGGGAGTAGATGTGACACCCTATTCTAACTCCTGAGGCGCATATAAATAGGATAACGACAGCAGCGTACTCTACACTGACGAAAATTAGAACCTAATTAGAATTAGGGCGCTTTACACTGCCTACGTGAGACCAGTCTTAGAGTATGCTGGCCATCATGGAGCCACCACCTGAAGAAACACATAAGGAAACTGGAGAAGGTTCAGAGGTTTGCAACGAGGCTTGTCCAGTTACGAGGGATGGGATATGAAGAGTGTCTGAGGAAACTGAACTTACGACACTAGAAAAAAGAAGGGAGAGAGAAGATATGATAGGAACATATAAAATACTCAGGGGAATTGACAAAGTGGAATAGATGAAATGTTCACACATAATATAACAGAACGAGGGGACATGGGTGGAAACTGAAACTCAGATGAGTCACAGATGTTAGGAGTTTTCTTTTAGTGTGAGAGTACTGAAAAATGGAATGCACTTGGGAAACAGGTTGTGGAAGCAAGCTCTATTCATACTTTTAAAATTAGGTATGATAGGGAAATGGGACAGGAGTCATTGCTGTAAACAACCGATGACTGGAAAGGCGGGTTCCAAGAGTCAATGCTCGATCCTGCAAGCACTAATAGGTGAGTCCAATATGTCAGTACCCACACACACACACACATGAGAGTCGAGGGAGGGTGTACACGTTGTGCACGCTTGTCAACAAGGCTTTATATTTCGGGACATCAGAGGGAACGCGGGAAATTCGGTGTTTCAGTGATATTACAAAGTGCAACACATCATTTAGAAACTGCAAATTTATGGATTGTGTCCAATAGTGAATATTAACAAGTTCAGGGGTACGACATCAGTGCCAGGGCAAGCACGTGGGCCACTGCATGGTGAGATTGTACACACTAGATGTGATAGTGAGATCATAACAAATTGTGAATAGGATAGTGAAGAAGTGATTCTAAA
>WNGS01168582.1:40021-76738 GCA_020271785.1 Procambarus virginalis | reverse complement strand
TATACCCGCACTGGGTCAGGTGATAAAACAATAAAGGTGAAGGAAATGTTACAATGTGGTTTGATTATATACCCGCACTGGGTCAGGTGATAAAACAATAAAGGTAAGGAAATGTTACAATGTGGTTTGATTATATACCCGCACTGGGTCAGGTGATAAAACAATAAAGGTGAAGGAAATGTTACAATGTGGTTGATTATATACCCGCACTGGGTCAGGTGATAAAACAATAAAGGTGAAGGAAATGTTACAATGTGGTTTGATTATATACCGCACTGGGTCAGGTGATAAAACAATAAAGGTGAAGAAATGTTACAATGTGGTTTGATTATATACCCGCACTGGGTCAGGTGATAAAACAATAAAGGTGAAGGAAATGTTACAATGTGGTTTGATTATATACCCGCACTGGGTCAGGTGATAAACAATAAAGGTGAAGGAAATGTTACATGTGGTTTGATTATATACCCGCACTGGGTCAGGTGATAAAACAATAAAGGTGAAGGAAATGTTACAATGTGGTTTGATTATATACCCGCACTGGGTCAGGTGATAAAACAATAAAGGTGAAGGAAATGTTACAATGTGGTTTGATTATATACCCGCACTGGGTCAGGTGATAAAACAATAAAGGTGAAGGAAATGTTACAATGTGGTTTGATTATATACCCGCACTGGGTCAGGTGATAAAACAATAAAGGTGAAGGAAATGTTACAATGTGGTTTGATTATATACCCGCACTGGGTCAGGTGATAAAACAATAAAGGTGAAGGAAATGTTACAATGTGGTTTGATTATATACCCGCACTGGGTCAGGTGATAAAACAATAAAGGTGAAGGAAATGTTACAATGTGGTTTGATTATATACCCGCACTGGGTCAGGTGATAAAACAATAAAGGTGAAGGAAATGTTACAATGTGGTTTGATTATATACCCGCACTGGGTCAGGTGATAAAACAATAAAGGTGAAGGAAATGTTACAATGTGGTTTGATTATATACCCGCACTGGGTCAGGTGATAAAACAATAAAGGTGAAGGAAATGTTACAACATGTGGTTTGATTATATACCCGCACTGGGTCAGGTGATAAAACAATAAAGGTGAAGGAAATGTTACAATGTGGTTTGATTATATACCCGCACTGGGTCAGGTGATAAAACAATAAAGGTGAAGGAAATGTTACAATGTGGTTTGATTATATACCCGCACTGGGTCAGGTGATAAAACAATAAAGGTGAAGGAAATGTTACAATGTGGTTTGATTATATACCCGCACTGGGTCAGGTGATAAAACAATAAAAGGTGAAGGAAATGTTACAATGTGGTTTGATTATATACCCGCACTGGGTCAGGTGATAAAACAATAAAGGTGAAGGAAATGTTACAATGTGGTTTGATTATATACCCGCACTGGGTCAGGTGATAAAACAATAAAGGTGAAGGAAATGTTACAATGTGGTTTGATTATATACCCGCACTGGGTCAGGTGATAAAACAATAAAGGTGAAGGAAATGTTACAATGTGGTTTGATTATATACCCGCACTGGGTCAGGTGATAAAACAATAAAGGTGAAGGAAATGTTACAATGTGGTTTGATTATATACCCGCACTGGGTCAGGTGATAAAACATAAAGGTGAAGGAAATGTTACAATGTGGTTTGATTATATACCCGCACTGGGTCAGGTGATAAAACAATAAAGGTGAAGGAAATGTTACAATGTGGTTTGATTATATACCCGCACTGGGTCAGGTGATAAAACAATAAAGGTGAAGGAAATGTTACAATGTGGTTTGATTATATACCCGCACTGGGTCAGGTGATAAAAAATAATAAAGTGAAGGAAATGTTACAATGTGGTTTGATTATATACCCGCACTGGGTCAGGTGATAAAACAATAAAGGTGAAGGAAATGTTACAATGTGGTTTGATTATATACCCGCACTGGGTCAGGTGATAAAACAATAAAGGTGAAGGAAATGTTACAATGTGGTTTGATTATATACCGCACTGGGTCAGGTGATAAAACAATAAAGGTGAAGGAAATGTTACAATGTGGTTTGATTATATACCCGCACTGGGTCAGGTGATAAAACAATAAAGGTGAAGGAAATGTTACAATGTGGTTTGATTATATACCCGCACTGGGTCAGGTGATAAAACAATAAAGGTGAAGGAAATGTTACAATGTGGTTTGATTATATACCCGCACTGGGTCAGGTGATAAAACAATAAAGGTGAAGGAAATGTTACAATGTGGTTTGATTATATACCCGCACTGGGTCAGGTGATAAAACAATAAAGGTGAAGGAAATGTTACAATGTGGTTTGATTATATACCCGCACTGGGTCAGGTGATAAAAAAAAAAAAAAAAAGGAAATGTTACAATGTGGTTTGATTATACCCCGCACTGGGTCAGGTGATAAAACAATAAAGGTGAAGGAAATGTTACAATGTGGTTTGATTATATACCCGCACTGGGTCAGGTGATAAAACAATAAAGGTGAAGGAAATGTTACAATGTGGTTTGATTATATACCCGCACTGGGTCAGGTGATAAAACAATAAAGGTGAAGGAAATGTTACAATGTGGTTTGATTATATACCCGCACTGGGTCAGGTGATAAAACAATAAAGGTGAAGGAAATGTTACAATGTGGTTTGATTATATACCCGCACTGGGTCAGGTGATAAAACAATAAAGGTGAAGGAAATGTTACAATGTGGTTTGATTATATACCCGCACTGGGTCAGGTGATAAAACAATAAAGGTGAAGGAAATGTTACAATGTGGTTTGATTATATACCCGCACTGGGTCAGGTGATAAACAATAAAGGTGAAGGAAATGTTACAATGTGGTTTGATTATATACCCGCACTGGGTCAGGTGATAAAACAATAAAGGTGAAGGAAATGTTACAATGTGGTTTGATTATATACCCGCACTGGGTCAGGTGATAAAACAATAAAGGTGAAGGAAATGTTACAATGTGGTTTGATTATATACCCGCACTGGGTCAGGTGATAAAACAATAAAGGTGAAGGAAATGTTACAATGTGGTTTGATTATATACCCGCACTGGGTCAGGTGATAAAACAATAAAGGTGAAGGAAATGTTACAATGTGGTTTGATTATAACCCGCACTGGGTCAGGTGATAAAACAATAAGGTGAAGGAAATGTTACAATGTGGTTTGATTATATACCCGCACTGGGTCAGGTGATAAAACAATAAAGGTGAAGGAAATGTTACAATGTGGTTTGATTATATACCCGCACTGGGTCAGGTGATAAAACAATAAAGGTGAAGGAAATGTTACAATGTGGTTTGATTATATACCCGCACTGGGTCAGGTGATAAAACAATAAAGGTGAAGGAAATGTTACAATGTGGTTTGATTATATACCCGCACTGGGTCAGGTGATAAAACAATAAAGGTGAAGGAAATGTTACAATGTGGTTTGATTATATACCCGCACTGGGTCAGGTGATAAAACAATAAAGGTGAAGGAAATGTTACAATGTGGTTTGATTATATACCCGCACTGGGTCAGGTGATAAAACAATAAAGGTGAAGGAAATGTTACAATGTGGTTTGATTATATACCCGCACTGGGTCAGGTGATAAAACAATAAAGGTGAAGGAAATGTTACAATGTGGTTTGATTATATACCCGCACTGGGTCAGGTGATAAAACAATAAAGGTGAAGGAAATGTTACAATGTGGTTTGATTATATACCCGCACTGGGTCAGGTGATAAAACAATAAAGGTGAAGGAAATGTTACAATGTGGTTTGATTATATACCCGCACTGGGTCAGGTGATAAAACAATAAAGGTGAAGGAAATGTTACAATGTGGTTTGATTATATACCCGCACTGGGTCAGGTGATAAAACAATAAAGGTGAAGGAAATGTTACAATGTGGTTTGATTATATACCCGCACTGGGTCAGGTGATAAAACAATAAAGGTGAAGGAAATGTTACAATGTGGTTTGATTATATACCCGCACTGGGTCAGGTGATAAAACAATAAAGGTGAAGGAAATGTTACAATGTGGTTTGATTATATACCCGCACTGGGTCAGGTGATAAAACAATAAAGGTGAAGGAAATGTTACAATGTGGTTTGATTATATACCCGCACTGGGTCAGGTGATAAAACAATAAAGGTGAAGGAAATGTTACAATGTGGTTTGATTATATACCCGCACTGGGTCAGGTGATAAAACAATAAAGGTGAAGGAAATGTTACAATGTGGTTTGATTATATACCCGCACTGGGTCAGGTGATAAAACAATAAAGGTGAAGGAAATGTTACAATGTGGTTTGATTATATACCCGCACTGGGTCAGGTGATAAAACAATAAAGGTGAAGGAAATGTTACAATGTGGTTTGATTATATACCCGCACTGGGTCAGGTGATAAAACAATAAAGGTGAAGGAAATGTTACAATGTGGTTTGATTATATACCCGCACTGGGTCAGGTGATAAAACAATAAAGGTGAAGGAAATGTTACAATGTGGTTTGATTATATACCCGCACTGGGTCAGGTGATAAAACAATAAAGGTGAAGGAAATGTTACAATGTGGTTTGATTATATACCCGCACTGGGTCAGGTGATAAAACAATAAAGGTGAAGGAAATGTTACAATGTGGTTTGATTATATACCCGCACTGGGTCAGGTGATAAAACAATAAAGGTGAAGGAAATGTTACAATGTGGTTTGATTATATACCCGCACTGGGTCAGGTGATAAAACAATAAAGGTGAAGGAAATGTTACAATGTGGTTTGATTATATACCCGCACTGGGTCAGGTGATAAAACAATAAAGGTGAAGGAAATGTTACAATGTGGTTTGATTATATACCCGCACTGGGTCAGGTGATAAAACAATAAAGGTGAAGGAAATGTTACAATGTGGTTTGATTATATACCCGCACTGGGTCAGGTGATAAAACAATAAAGGTGAAGGAAATGTTACAATGTGGTTTGATTATATACCCGCACTGGGTCAGGTGATAAAACAATAAAGGTGAAGGAAATGTTACAATGTGGTTTGATTATATACCCGCACTGGGTCAGGTGATAAAACAATAAAGGTGAAGGAAATGTTACAATGTGGTTTGATTATATACCCGCACTGGGTCAGGTGATAAAACAATAAAGGTGAAGGAAATGTTACAATGTGGTTTGATTATATACCCGCACTGGGTCAGGTGATAAAACAATAAAGGTGAAGGAAATGTTACAATGTGGTTTGATTATATACCCGCACTGGGTCAGGTGATAAAACAATAAAGGTGAAGGAAATGTTACAATGTGGTTTGATTATATACCCGCACTGGGTCAGGTGATAAAACAATAAAGGTGAAGGAAATGTTACAATGTGGTTTGATTATATACCCGCACTGGGTCAGGTGATAAAACAATAAAGGTGAAGGAAATGTTACAATGTGGTTTGATTATATACCCGCACTGGGTCAGGTGATAAAACAATAAAGGTGAAGGAAATGTTACAATGTGGTTTGATTATATACCCGCACTGGGTCAGGTGATAAAACAATAAAGGTGAAGGAAATGTTACAATGTGGTTTGATTATATACCCGCACTGGGTCAGGTGATAAAACAATAAAGGTGAAGGAAATGTTACAATGTGGTTTGATTATATACCCGCACTGGGTCAGGTGATAAAACAATAAAGGTGAAGGAAATGTTACAATGTGGTTTGATTATATACCCGCACTGGGTCAGGTGATAAAACAATAAAGGTGAAGGAAATGTTACAATGTGGTTTGATTATATACCCGCACTGGGTCAGGTGATAAAACAATAAAGGTGAAGGAAATGTTACAATGTGGTTTGATTATATACCCGCACTGGGTCAGGTGATAAAACAATAAAGGTGAAGGAAATGTTACAATGTGGTTTGATTATATACCCGCACTGGGTCAGGTGATAAAACAATAAAGGTGAAGGAAATGTTACAATGTGGTTTGATTATATACCCGCACTGGGTCAGGTGATAAAACAATAAAGGTGAAGGAAATGTTACAATGTGGTTTGATTATATACCCGCACTGGGTCAGGTGATAAAACAATAAAGGTGAAGGAAATGTTACAATGTGGTTTGATTATATACCCGCACTGGGTCAGGTGATAAAACAATAAAGGTGAAGGAAATGTTACAATGTGGTTTGATTATATACCCGCACTGGGTCAGGTGATAAAACAATAAAGGTGAAGGAAATGTTACAATGTGGTTTGATTATATACCCGCACTGGGTCAGGTGATAAAACAATAAAGGTGAAGGAAATGTTACAATGTGGTTTGATTATATACCCGCACTGGGTCAGGTGATAAAACAATAAAGGTGAAGGAAATGTTACAATGTGGTTTGATTATATACCCGCACTGGGTCAGGTGATAAAACAATAAAGGTGAAGGAAATGTTACAATGTGGTTTGATTATATACCCGCACTGGGTCAGGTGATAAAACAATAAAGGTGAAGGAAATGTTACAATGTGGTTTGATTATATACCCGCACTGGGTCAGGTGATAAAACAATAAAGGTGAAGGAAATGTTACAATGTGGTTTGATTATATACCCGCACTGGGTCAGGTGATAAAACAATAAAGGTGAAGGAAATGTTACAATGTGGTTTGATTATATACCCGCACTGGGTCAGGTGATAAAACAATAAAGGTGAAGGAAATGTTACAATGTGGTTTGATTATATACCCGCACTGGGTCAGGTGATAAAACAATAAAGGTGAAGGAAATGTTACAATGTGGTTTGATTATATACCCGCACTGGGTCAGGTGATAAAACAATAAAGGTGAAGGAAATGTTACAATGTGGTTTGATTATATACCCGCACTGGGTCAGGTGATAAAACAATAAAGGTGAAGGAAATGTTACAATGTGGTTTGATTATATACCCGCACTGGGTCAGGTGATAAAACAATAAAGGTGAAGGAAATGTTACAATGTGGTTTGATTATATACCCGCACTGGGTCAGGTGATAAAACAATAAAGGTGAAGGAAATGTTACAATGTGGTTTGATTATATACCCGCACTGGGTCAGGTGATAAAACAATAAAGGTGAAGGAAATGTTACAATGTGGTTTGATTATATACCCGCACTGGGTCAGGTGATAAAACAATAAAGGTGAAGGAAATGTTACAATGTGGTTTGATTATATACCCGCACTGGGTCAGGTGATAAAACAATAAAGGTGAAGGAAATGTTACAATGTGGTTTGATTATATACCCGCACTGGGTCAGGTGATAAAACAATAAAGGTGAAGGAAATGTTACAATGTGGTTTGATTATATACCCGCACTGGGTCAGGTGATAAAACAATAAAGGTGAAGGAAATGTTACAATGTGGTTTGATTATATACCCGCACTGGGTCAGGTGATAAAACAATAAAGGTGAAGGAAATGTTACAATGTGGTTTGATTATATACCCGCACTGGGTCAGGTGATAAAACAATAAAGGTGAAGGAAATGTTACAATGTGGTTTGATTATATACCCGCACTGGGTCAGGTGATAAAACAATAAAGGTGAAGGAAATGTTACAATGTGGTTTGATTATATACCCGCACTGGGTCAGGTGATAAAACAATAAAGGTGAAGGAAATGTTACAATGTGGTTTGATTATATACCCGCACTGGGTCAGGTGATAAAACAATAAAGGTGAAGGAAATGTTACAATGTGGTTTGATTATATACCCGCACTGGGTCAGGTGATAAAACAATAAAGGTGAAGGAAATGTTACAATGTGGTTTGATTATATACCCGCACTGGGTCAGGTGATAAAACAATAAAGGTGAAGGAAATGTTACAATGTGGTTTGATTATATACCCGCACTGGGTCAGGTGATAAAACAATAAAGGTGAAGGAAATGTTACAATGTGGTTTGATTATATACCCGCACTGGGTCAGGTGATAAAACAATAAAGGTGAAGGAAATGTTACAATGTGGTTTGATTATATACCCGCACTGGGTCAGGTGATAAAACAATAAAGGTGAAGGAAATGTTACAATGTGGTTTGATTATATACCCGCACTGGGTCAGGTGATAAAACAATAAAGGTGAAGGAAATGTTACAATGTGGTTGATTATATACCCGCACTGGGTCAGGTGATAAAACAATAAAGGTGAAGGAAATGTTACAATGTGGTTTGATTATATACCCGCACTGGGTCAGGTGATAAAACAATAAAGGTGAAGGAAATGTTACAATGTGGTTTGATTATATACCCGCACTGGGTCAGGTGATAAAACAATAAAGGTGAAGGAAATGTTACAATGTGGTTTGATTATATACCCGCACTGGGTCAGGTGATAAAACAATAAAGGTGAAGGAAATGTTACAATGTGGTTTGATTATATACCCGCACTGGGTCAGGTGATAAAACAATAAAGGTGAAGGAAATGTTACAATGTGGTTTGATTATATACCCGCACTGGGTCAGGTGATAAAACAATAAAGGTGAAGGAAATGTTACAATGTGGTTTGATTATATACCCGCACTGGGTCAGGTGATAAAACAATAAAGGTGAAGGAAATGTTACAATGTGGTTTGATTATATACCCGCACTGGGTCAGGTGATAAAACAATAAAGGTGAAGGAAATGTTACAATGTGGTTTGATTATATACCCGCACTGGGTCAGGTGATAAAACAATAAAGGTGAAGGAAATGTTACAATGTGGTTTGATTATATACCCGCACTGGGTCAGGTGATAAAACAATAAAGGTGAAGGAAATGTTACAATGTGGTTTGATTATATACCCGCACTGGGTCAGGTGATAAAACAATAAAGGTGAAGGAAATGTTACAATGTGGTTTGATTATATACCCGCACTGGGTCAGGTGATAAAACAATAAAGGTGAAGGAAATGTTACAATGTGGTTTGATTATATACCCGCACTGGGTCAGGTGATAAAACAATAAAGGTGAAGGAAATGTTACAATGTGGTTTGATTATATACCCGCACTGGGTCAGGTGATAAAACAATAAAGGTGAAGGAAATGTTACAATGTGGTTTGATTATATACCCGCACTGGGTCAGGTGATAAAACAATAAAGGTGAAGGAAATGTTACAATGTGGTTTGATTATATACCCGCACTGGGTCAGGTGATAAAACAATAAAGGTGAAGGAAATGTTACAATGTGGTTTGATTATATACCCGCACTGGGTCAGGTGATAAAACAATAAAGGTGAAGGAAATGTTACAATGTGGTTTGATTATATACCCGCACTGGGTCAGGTGATAAAACAATAAAGGTGAAGGAAATGTTACAATGTGGTTTGATTATATACCCGCACTGGGTCAGGTGATAAAACAATAAAGGTGAAGGAAATGTTACAATGTGGTTTGATTATATACCCGCACTGGGTCAGGTGATAAAACAATAAAGGTGAAGGAAATGTTACAATGTGGTTTGATTATATACCCGCACTGGGTCAGGTGATAAAACAATAAAGGTGAAGGAAATGTTACAATGTGGTTTGATTATATACCCGCACTGGGTCAGGTGATAAAACAATAAAGGTGAAGGAAATGTTACAATGTGGTTTGATTATATACCCGCACTGGGTCAGGTGATAAAACAATAAAGGTGAAGGAAATGTTACAATGTGGTTGATTATATACCCGCACTGGGTCAGGTGATAAAACAATAAAGGTGAAGGAAATGTTACAATGTGGTTTGATTATATACCCGCACTGGGTCAGGTGATAAAACAATAAAGGTGAAGGAAATGTTACAATGTGGTTTGATTATATACCCGCACTGGGTCAGGTGATAAAACAATAAAGGTGAAGGAAATGTTACAATGTGGTTTGATTATATACCCGCACTGGGTCAGGTGATAAAACAATAAAGGTGAAGGAAATGTTACAATGTGGTTTGATTATATACCCGCACTGGGTCAGGTGATAAAACAATAAAGGTGAAGGAAATGTTACAATGTGGTTTGATTATATACCCGCACTGGGTCAGGTGATAAAACAATAAAGGTGAAGGAAATGTTACAATGTGGTTTGATTATATACCCGCACTGGGTCAGGTGATAAAACAATAAAGGTGAAGGAAATGTTACAATGTGGTTTGATTATATACCCGCACTGGGTCAGGTGATAAAACAATAAAGGTGAAGGAAATGTTACAATGTGGTTTGATTATATACCCGCACTGGGTCAGGTGATAAAACAATAAAGGTGAAGGAAATGTTACAATGTGGTTTGATTATATACCCGCACTGGGTCAGGTGATAAAACAATAAAGGTGAAGGAAATGTTACAATGTGGTTTGATTATATACCCGCACTGGGTCAGGTGATAAAACAATAAAGGTGAAGGAAATGTTACAATGTGGTTTGATTATATACCCGCACTGGGTCAGGTGATAAAACAATAAAGGTGAAGGAAATGTTACAATGTGGTTTGATTATATACCCGCACTGGGTCAGGTGATAAAACAATAAAGGTGAAGGAAATGTTACAATGTGGTTTGATTATATACCCGCACTGGGTCAGGTGATAAAACAATAAAGGTGAAGGAAATGTTACAATGTGGTTTGATTATATACCCGCACTGGGTCAGGTGATAAAACAATAAAGGTGAAGGAAATGTTACAATGTGGTTTGATTATATACCCGCACTGGGTCAGGTGATAAAACAATAAAGGTGAAGGAAATGTTACAATGTGGTTTGATTATATACCCGCACTGGGTCAGGTGATAAAACAATAAAGGTGAAGGAAATGTTACAATGTGGTTTGATTATATACCCGCACTGGGTCAGGTGATAAAACAATAAAGGTGAAGGAAATGTTACAATGTGGTTTGATTATATACCCGCACTGGGTCAGGTGATAAAACAATAAAGGTGAAGGAAATGTTACAATGTGGTTTGATTATATACCCGCACTGGGTCAGGTGATAAAACAATAAAGGTGAAGGAAATGTTACAATGTGGTTTGATTATATACCCGCACTGGGTCAGGTGATAAAACAATAAAGGTGAAGGAAATGTTACAATGTGGTTTGATTATATACCCGCACTGGGTCAGGTGATAAAACAATAAAGGTGAAGGAAATGTTACAATGTGGTTTGATTATATACCCGCACTGGGTCAGGTGATAAAACAATAAAGGTGAAGGAAATGTTACAATGTGGTTTGATTATATACCCGCACTGGGTCAGGTGATAAAACAATAAAGGTGAAGGAAATGTTACAATGTGGTTTGATTATATACCCGCACTGGGTCAGGTGATAAACAATAAAGGTGAAGGAAATGTTACAATGTGGTTTGATTATATACCCGCACTGGGTCAGGTGATAAAACAATAAAGGTGAAGGAAATGTTACAATGTGGTTTGATTATATACCCGCACTGGGTCAGGTGATAAAACAATAAAGGTGAAGGAAATGTTACAATGTGGTTTGATTATATACCCGCACTGGGTCAGGTGATAAAACAATAAAGGTGAAGGAAATGTTACAATGTGGTTTGATTATATACCCGCACTGGGTCAGGTGATAAAACAATAAAGGTGAAGGAAATGTTACAATGTGGTTTGATTATATACCCGCACTGGGTCAGGTGATAAAACAATAAAGGTGAAGGAAATGTTACAATGTGGTTTGATTATATACCCGCACTGGGTCAGGTGATAAAACAATAAAGGTGAAGGAAATGTTACAATGTGGTTGATTATATACCCGCACTGGGTCAGGTGATAAAACAATAAAGGTGAAGGAAATGTTACAATGTGGTTTGATTATATACCCGCACTGGGTCAGGTGATAAAACAATAAAGGTGAAGGAAATGTTACAATGTGGTTTGATTATATACCCGCACTGGGTCAGGTGATAAAACAATAAAGGTGAAGGAAATGTTACAATGTGGTTTGATTATATACCCGCACTGGGTCAGGTGATAAAACAATAAAGGTGAAGGAAATGTTACAATGTGGTTTGATTATATACCCGCACTGGGTCAGGTGATAAAACAATAAAGGTGAAGGAAATGTTACAATGTGGTTTGATTATATACCCGCACTGGGTCAGGTGATAAAACAATAAAGGTGAAGGAAATGTTACAATGTGGTTTGATTATATACCCGCACTGGGTCAGGTGATAAAACAATAAAGGTGAAGGAAATGTTACAATGTGGTTTGATTATATACCCGCACTGGGTCAGGTGATAAAACAATAAAGGTGAAGGAAATGTTACAATGTGGTTTGATTATATACCCGCACTGGGTCAGGTGATAAAACAATAAAGGTGAAGGAAATGTTACAATGTGGTTTGATTATATACCCGCACTGGGTCAGGTGATAAAACAATAAAGGTGAAGGAAATGTTACAATGTGGTTTGATTATATACCCGCACTGGGTCAGGTGATAAAACAATAAAGGTGAAGGAAATGTTACAATGTGGTTTGATTATATACCCGCACTGGGTCAGGTGATAAAACAATAAAGGTGAAGGAAATGTTACAATGTGGTTGATTATATACCCGCACTGGGTCAGGTGATAAAACAATAAAGGTGAAGGAAATGTTACAATGTGGTTTGATTATATACCCGCACTGGGTCAGGTGATAAAACAATAAAGGGAAGGAAATGTTACAATGTGGTTTGATTATACCCGCACTGGGTCAGGTGAAAACAATAAAGGTGAAGGAAATGTTACAAGGTTTGATTATATACCCGCACTGGGTCAGGTGATAAAACAATAAAGGTGAAGGAAATGTTACAATGTGGTTTGATTATATACCCGCACTGGGTCAGGTGATAAAACAATAAAGGTGAAGGAAATGTTACAATGTGGTTTGATTATATACCCGCACTGGGTCAGGTGATAAAACAATAAAGGTGAAGGAAATGTTACAATGTGGTTTGATTATATACCCGCACNCTGGGTCAGGTGATAAAACAATAAAGTGAAGGAAATGTTACAATGTGGTTTGATTATATACCCGCACTGGGTCAGGTGATAAAACAATAAAGGTGAAGGAAATGTTACAATGTGGTTTGATTATATACCCGCACTGGGTCAGGTGATAAAACAATAAAGGTGAAGGAAATGTTACAATGTGGTTTGATTATATACCCGCACTGGGTCAGGTGATAAAACAATAAAGGTGAAGGAAATGTTACAATGTGGTTTGATTATATACCCGCACTGGGTCAGGTGATAAAACAATAAAGGTGAAGGAAATGTTACAATGTGGTTTGATTATATACCCCACTGGGTCAGGTGATAAAACAATAAGGTGAAGGAATGTTACAATGTGGTTTGATTATATACCCGCACTGGGTCAGGTGATAAAACAATAAAGGTGAAGGAAATGTTACAATGTGGTTTGATTATATACCCGCACTGGGTCAGTGATAAAAACAATAAAGGTGAAGGAAATGTTACATGTGGTTTGATTATATACCCGCACTGGGTCAGGTGATAAAACAATAAAGGTGAAGGAAATGTTACAATGTGGTTTGATTATATACCCGCACTGGGTCAGGTGATAAAACAATAAAGGTGAAGGAAATTTACATGTGGTTTGATTATATACCCGCACTGGTCAGTGATAAAACAATAAAGGTGAAGGAAATGTTACAATGTGGTTTGATTTATACCCGCACTGGGTCAGGTGATAAAACAATAAAGGTGAAGGAAATGTTACAATGTGGTTTGATTATATACCCGCACTGGGTCAGGTGATAAAACAATAAAGGTGAAGGAAATGTTACAATGTGGTTTGATTATATACCCGCACTGGGTCAGGTGATAAAACAATAAAGGTGAAGGAAATGTTACAATGTGGTTTGATTATATACCCGCACTGGGTCAGGTGATAAAACAATAAAGGTGAAGGAAATGTTACAATGTGGTTTGATTATATACCCGCACTGGGTCAGGTGATAAAACAATAAAGGTGAAGGAAATGTTACAATGTGGTTTGATTATATACCCGCACTGGGTCAGGTGATAAAACAATAAAGGTGAAGGAAATGTTACAATGTGGTTTGATTATATACCCGCACTGGGTCAGGTGATAAAACAATAAAGGTGAAGGAAATGTTACAATGTGGTTTGATTATATACCCGCACTGGGTCAGGTGATAAAACAATAAAGGTGAAGGAAATGTTACAATGTGGTTTGATTATATACCCGCACTGGGTCAGGTGATAAAACAATAAAGGTGAAGGAAATGTTACAATGTGGTTTGATTATATACCCGCACTGGGTCAGGTGATAAAACAATAAAGGTGAAGGAAATGTTACAATGTGGTTTGATTATATACCCGCACTGGGTCAGGTGATAAAACAATAAAGGTGAAGGAAATGTTACAATGTGGTTTGATTATATACCCGCACTGGGTCAGGTGATAAAACAATAAAGGTGAAGGAAATGTTACAATGTGGTTTGATTATATACCCGCACTGGGTCAGGTGATAAAACAATAAAGGTGAAGGAAATGTTACAATGTGGTTTGATTATATACCCGCACTGGGTCAGGTGATAAAACAATAAAGGTGAAGGAAATGTTACAATGTGGTTTGATTATATACCCGCACTGGGTCAGGTGATAAAACAATAAAGGTGAAGGAAATGTTACAATGTGGTTTGATTATATACCCGCACTGGGTCAGGTGATAAAACAATAAAGGTGAAGGAAATGTTACAATGTGGTTTGATTATATACCCGCACTGGGTCAGGTGATAAAACAATAAAGGTGAAGGAAATGTTACAATGTGGTTTGATTATATACCCGCACTGGGTCAGGTGATAAAACATAAAGGTGAAGGAAATGTTACAATGTGGTTTGATTATATACCCGCACTGG
Source organism: Procambarus virginalis (assembly GCA_020271785.1). Lineage (NCBI taxonomy): Eukaryota > Metazoa > Arthropoda > Malacostraca > Decapoda > Cambaridae > Procambarus > Procambarus virginalis. The sequence goes on along the minus strand of WNGS01168582.1, from coordinate 61,813 downwards.
GTCAGGTGATAAACAATAAAGGTGAAGGAAATGTTACAATGTGGTTTGATTATATACCCGCACTGGGTCAGGTGATAAAACAATAAAGGTGAAGGAAATGTTACAATGTGGTTTGATTATATACCCGCACTGGGTCAGGTGATAAAACAATAAAGGTGAAGGAAATGTTACAATGTGGTTTGATTATATACCCGCACTGGGTCAGGTGATAAACAATAAAGGTGAAGGAAATGTTACAATGTGGTTTGATTATATACCCGCACTGGGTCAGGTGATAAAACAATAAAGGTGAAGGAAATGTTACAATGTGGTTTGATTATATACCCGCACTGGGTCAGGTGATAAACAATAAAGGTGAAGGAAATGTTACAATGTGGTTTGATTATATACCCGCACTGGGTCAGGTGATAAAAAATAAGGTGAAGGAAATGTTACAATGTGGTTTGATTATATACCCGCACTGGGTCAGGTGATAAAACAATAAAGGTGAAGGAAATGTTACAATGTGGTTTGATTATATACCCGCACTGGGTCAGGTGATAAACAATAAAGGTGAAGGAAATGTTACAATGTGGTTTGATTATATACCCGCACTGGGTCAGGTGATAAAACAATAAAGGTGAAGGAAATGTTACAATGTGGTTTGATTATATACCCGCACTGGGTCAGGTGATAAAACAATAAAGGTGAAGGAAATGTTACAATGTGGTTTGATTATATACCCGCACTGGGTCAGGTGATAAAACAATAAAGGAAGGAAATGTTACAATGTGGTTTGATTATATACCCGCACTGGGTCAGGTGATAAAACAATAAAGGTGAAGGAAATGTTACAATGTGGTTGATTATATACCCGCACTGGGTCAGGTGATAAAACAATAAAGGTGAAGGAAATGTTACAATGTGGTTTGATTATATACCCGCACTGGGTCAGGTGATAAAACAATAAAGGTGAAGGAAATGTTACAATGTGGTTTGATTATATACCCGCACTGGGTCAGGTGATAAAACAATAAAGGTGAAGGAAATGTTACAATGTGGTTTGATTATATACCCGCACTGGGTCAGGTGATAAAACAATAAAGGTGAAGGAAATTTACAATGTGGTTTGATTATATACCCGCACTGGGTCAGGTGATAAAACAATAAAGGTGAAGGAAATGTTACAATGTGGTTTGATTATATACCCGCACTGGGTCAGGTGATAAAACAATAAAGGTGAAGGAAATGTTACAATGTGGTTTGATTATATACCCGCACTGGGTCAGGTGATAAAACAATAAAGGTGAAGGAAATGTTACAATGTGGTTTGATTATATACCCGCACTGGGTCAGGTGATAAAACAATAAAGGTGAAGGAAATGTTACAATGTGGTTTGATTATATACCCGCACTGGGTCAGGTGATAAAACAATAAAGGTGAAGGAAATGTTACAATGTGGTTTGATTATATACCCGCACTGGGTCAGGTGATAAAACAATAAAGGTGAAGGAAATGTTACAATGTGGTTTGATTATATACCCGCACTGGGTCAGGTGATAAAACAATAAAGGTGAAGGAAATGTTACAATGTGGTTTGATTATATACCCGCACTGGGTCAGGTGATAAAACAATAAAGGTGAAGGAAATGTTACAATGTGGTTTGATTATATACCCGCACTGGGTCAGGTGATAAAACAATAAAGGTGAAGGAAATGTTACAATGTGGTTTGATTATATACCCGCACTGGTCAGGTGATAAAACAATAAAGGTGAAGGAAATGTTACAATGTGGTTTGATTATATACCCGCACTGGGTCAGGTGATAAAACAATAAAGGTGAAGGAAATGTTACAATGTGGTTTGATTATATACCCGCACTGGGTCAGGTGATAAAACAATAAAGGTGAAGGAAATGTTACAATGTGGTTTGATTATATACCCGCACTGGGTCAGGTGATAAAACAATAAAGGTGAAGGAAATGTTACAATGTGTTTGATTATATACCCGCACTGGGTCAGGTGATAAAACAATAAAGGTGAAGGAAATGTTACAATGTGGTTTGATTATATACCCGCACTGGTCAGGTGATAAAACAATAAAGGTGAAGGAAATGTTACAATGTGGTTTGATTATATACCCGCACTGGGTCAGGTGATAAAACAATAAAGGTGAAGGAAATGTTACAATGTGGTTTGATTATATACCCGCACTGGGTCAGGTGATAAAACAATAAAGGTGAAGGAAATGTTACAATGTGGTTTGATTATATACCCGCACTGGGTCAGGTGATAAAACAATAAAGGTGAAGGAAATGTTACAATGTGGTTTGATTATATACCCGCACTGGGTCAGGTGATAAAACAATAAAGGTGAAGGAAATGTTACAATGTGGTTTGATTATATACCCGCACTGGGTCAGGTGATAAAACAATAAAGGTGAAGGAAATGTTACAATGTGGTTTGATTATATACCCGCACTGGGTCAGGTGATAAAACAATAAAGGTGAAGGAAATGTTACAATGTGGTTTGATTATATACCCGCACTGGGTCAGGTGATAAAACAATAAAGGTGAAGGAAATGTTACAATGTGGTTTGATTATATACCCGCACTGGGTCAGGTGATAAAACAATAAAGGTGAAGGAAATGTTACAATGTGGTTTGATTATATACCCGCACTGGGTCAGGTGATAAAACAATAAAGGTGAAGGAAATGTTACAATGTGGTTTGATTATATACCCGCACTGGGTCAGGTGATAAAACAATAAAGGTGAAGGAAATGTTACAATGTGGTTTGATTATATACCCGCACTGGGTCAGGTGATAAAACAATAAAGGTGAAGGAAATGTTACAATGTGGTTTGATTATATACCCGCACTGGGTCAGGTGATAAAACAATAAGGTGAAGGAAATGTTACAATGTGGTTTGATTATATACCCGCACTGGGTCAGGTGATAAAACAATAAAGGTGAAGGAAATGTTACAATGTGGTTTGATTATATACCCGCACTGGGTCAGGTGATAAAACAATAAAGGTGAAGGAAATGTTACAATGTGGTTTGATTATATACCGCACTGGGTCAGGTGATAAAACAATAAAGGTGAAGGAAATGTTACAATGTGGTTTGATTATATACCCGCACTGGGTCAGGTGATAAAACAATAAAGGTGAAGGAAATGTTACAATGTGGTTTGATTATATACCCGCACTGGGTCAGGTGATAAAACAATAAAGGTGAAGGAAATGTTACAATGTGGTTTGATTATATACCCGCACTGGGTCAGGTGATAAAACAATAAAGGTGAAGGAAATGTTACAATGTGGTTTGATTATATACCCGCACTGGGTCAGGTGATAAAACAATAAAGGTGAAGGAAATGTTACAATGTGGTTTGATTATATACCCGCACTGGGTCAGGTGATAAACAATAAAGGTGAAGGAAATGTTACAATGTGGTTTGATTATATACCCGCACTGGGTCAGGTGATAAAACAATAAAGGTGAAGGAAATGTTACAATGTGGTTTGATTATATACCCGCACTGGGTCAGGTGATAAACAATAAAGGTGAAGGAAATGTTACAATGTGGTTTGATTATATACCCGCACTGGGTCAGGTGATAAAACAATAAAGGTGAAGGAAATGTTACAATGTGTTTGATTATATACCCGCACTGGGTCAGGTGATAAAACAATAAAGGTGAAGGAAATGTTACAATGTGGTTTGATTATATACCCGCACTGGGTCAGGTGATAAAACAATAAAGGTGAAGGAAATGTTACAATGTGGTTTGATTATATACCCGCACTGGGTCAGGTGATAAAACAATAAAGGTGAAGGAAATGTTACAATGTGGTTTGATTATATACCCGCACTGGGTCAGGTGATAAAACAATAAAGGTGAAGGAAATGTTACAATGTGGTTTGATTATATACCCGCACTGGGTCAGGTGATAAAACAACATAAAGGTGAAGGAAATGTTACAATGTGGTTTGATTATATACCCGCACTGGGTCAGGTGATAAAACAATAAAGGTGAAGGAAATGTTACAATGTGGTTTGATTATATACCCGCACTGGGTCAGGTGATAAAACAATAAAGGTGAAGGAAATGTTACAATGTGGTTTGATTATATACCCGCACTGGGTCAGGTGATAAAACAATAAAGGTGAAGGAAATGTTACAATGTGGTTTGATTATATACCCGCACTGGGTCAGGTGATAAAACAATAAAGGTGAAGGAAATGTTACAATGTGGTTTGATTATATACCCGCACTGGGTCAGGTGATAAAACAATAAAGGTGAAGGAAATGTTACAATGTGGTTTGATTATATACCCGCACTGGGTCAGGTGATAAAACAATAAAGGTGAAGGAAATGTTACAATGTGGTTTGATTATATACCCGCACTGGGTCAGGTGATAAAACAATAAAGGTGAAGGAAATGTTACAATGTGGTTTGATTATATACCCGCACTGGGTCAGGTGATAAACAATAAAGGTGAAGGAAATGTTACAATGTGGTTTGATTATATACCCGCACTGGGTCAGGTGATAAAACAATAAAGGTGAAGGAAATGTTACAATGTGGTTTGATTATATACCCGCACTGGGTCAGGTGATAAAACAATAAAGGTGAAGGAAATGTTACAATGTGGTTTGATTATATACCCGCACTGGGTCAGGTGATAAAACAATAAAGGTGAAGGAAATGTTACAATGTGGTTTGATTATATACCCGCACTGGGTCAGGTGATAAAACAATAAAGGTGAAGGAAATGTTACAATGTGGTTTGATTATATACCCGCACTGGGTCAGGTGATAAAACATAAAAAAAAGTTAAAATGTTTTTGGGAAAAAGGAATGTTACAATGTGGTTTGATTATATACCCGCACTGGGTCAGGTGATAAACAATAAAGGTGAAGGAAATGTTACAATGTGGTTTGATTATATACCCGCACTGGGTCAGGTGATAAAACAATAAAGGTGAAGGAAATGTTACAATGTGGTTTGATTATATACCCGCACTGGGTCAGGTGATAAAACAATAAAGGTGAAGGAAATGTTACAATGTGGTTTGATTATATACCCGCACTGGGTCAGTGATAAAACAATAAAGGTGAAGGAAATGTTACAATGTGGTTTGATTATATACCCGCACTGGGTCAGGTGATAAAACAATAAAGGTGAAGGAAATGTTACAATGTGGTTTGATTATATACCCGCACTGGGTCAGGTGATAAAACAATAAAGGTGAAGGAAATGTTACAATGTGGTTTGATTATATACCGCACTGGGTCAGGTGATAAAACAATAAAGGTGAAGGAAATGTTACAATGTGGTTTGATTATATACCCGCACTGGGTCAGGTGATAAAACAATAAAGGTGAAGGAAATGTTACAATGTGGTTTGATTATATACCCGCACTGGGTCAGGTGATAAAACAATAAAGGTGAAGGAAATGTTACAATGTGGTTTGATTATATACCCGCACTGGGTCAGGTGATAAAACAATAAAGGTGAAGGAAATGTTACAATGTGGTTTGATTATATACCCGCACTGGGTCAGGTGATAAAACAATAAAGGTGAAGGAAATGTTACAATGTGGTTTGATTATATACCCGCACTGGGTCAGGTGATAAAACAATAAAGGTGAAGGAAATGTTACAATGTGGTTTGATTATATACCCGCACTGGGTCAGGTGATAAAACAATAAAGGTGAAGGAAATGTTACAATGTGGTTTGATTATATACCCGCACTGGGTCAGGTGATAAAACAATAAAGGTGAAGGAAATGTTACAATGTGGTTTGATTATATACCCGCACTGGGTCAGGTGATAAAACAATAAAGGTGAAGGAAATGTTACAATGTGGTTTGATTATATACCCGCACTGGGTCAGGTGATAAAACAATAAAGGTGAAGGAAATGTTACAATGTGTTTGATTATATACCCGCACTGGGTCAGGTGATAAAACAATAAAGGTGAAGGAAATGTTACAATGTGGTTTGATTATATACCCGCACTGGGTCAGGTGATAAAACAATAAAGGTGAAGGAAATGTTACAATGTGGTTTGATTAATACCCGCACTGGGTCAGGTGATAAAACAATAAAGGTGAAGGAAATGTTACAATGTGGTTTGATTATATACCCGCACTGGGTCAGGTGATAAAACAATAAAGGTGAAGGAAATGTTACAATGTGGTTTGATTATATACCCGCACTGGGTCAGGTGATAAAACAATAAAGGTGAAGGAAATGTTACAATGTGGTTTGATTATATACCCGCACTGGGTCAGGTGATAAAACAATAAAGGTGAAGGAAATGTTACAATGTGGTTTGATTATATACCCGCACTGGGTCAGGTGATAAAACAATAAAGGTGAAGGAAATGTTACAATGTGGTTTGATTATATACCCGCACTGGGTCAGGTGATAAAACAATAAAGGTGAAGGAAATGTTACAATGTGGTTTGATTATATACCCGCACTGGGTCAGGTGATAAAACAATAAAGGTGAAGGAAATGTTACAATGTGGTTTGATTATATACCCGCACTGGGTCAGGTGATAAAACAATAAAGGTGAAGGAATGTTACAATGTGGTTTGATTATATACCCGCACTGGGTCAGGTGATAAAACAATAAAGGTGAAGGAAATGTTACAATGTGGTTTGATTATATACCCGCACTGGTCAGGTGATAAAACAATAAAGGTGAAGGAAATGTTACAATGTGGTTGATTATATACCCGCACTGGGTCAGGTGATAAAACAATAAAGGTGAAGGAAATGTTACAATGTGGTTTGATTATATACCGCACTGGGTCAGGTGATAAACAATAAAGGTGAAGGAAATGTTACAATGTGGTTTGATTATATACCCGCACTGGGTCAGGTGATAAAACAATAAAGGTGAAGGAAATGTTACAATGTGGTTTGATATATACCCGCACTGGGTCAGGTGATAAAACAATAAAGGTGAAGGAAATGTTACAATGTTGTTTGATTATATACCCGCACTGGGTCAGTGATAAAACAATAAAGGTGAAGGAATGTTACAATGTGGTTTGATTATATACCCGCACTGGGTCAGGTGATAAAACAATAAAGGTGAAGGAAATGTTACAATGTGGTTTGATTATATACCCGCACTGGGTCAGGTGATAAAACAATAAAGGTGAAGGAATGTTACAATGGTTTGATTATATACCCGCACTGGGTCAGGTGATAAAACAATAAAGGTGAAGGAATGTTACAATGTGGTTTGATTATATACCCGCACTGGGTCAGGTGATAAAACAATAAAGGTGAAGGAATGTTACAATGTGGTTTGATTATATACCCGCACTGGGTCAGGTGATAAACAATAAAGGTGAAGGAAATGTTACAATGTGGTTTGATTATATACCCGCACTGGTCAGGTGATAAAACAATAAAGGTGAAGGAAATGTTACAATGTGGTTTGATTATATACCCGCACTGGGTCAGGTGATAAAACAATAAAGGTGAAGGAAATGTTACAATGTGGTTTGATTTATATACCGCACTGGTCAGGTGATAAAACAATAAAGGTGAAGGAAATGTTACAATGTGGTTTGATTATATACCCGCACTGGGTCAGTGATAAAACAATAAAGGTGAAGGAAATGTTACAATGTGGTTTTGATTATATACCCGCACTGGGTCAGGTTGATAAAACAATAAAGTGAAGGAAATGTTACAATGTGGGTTTGATTATATACCCGCACTGGGTCAGGTGATAAAACAATAAAGTGAAGGAAATGTTACAATGTGGTTTGATATATACCCGCACTGGGTCAGGTGATAAAACAATAAAGGTGAAGGAAATGTTACAATGTGGTTTGATTATATACCCGCACTGGGTCAGGTGATAAACAATAAAGGTGAAGGAAATGTTACAATGTGGTTGATTATATACCCGCACTGGGTCAGGTGATAAACAATAAAGGTGAGGAAATGTTACAATGTGGTTTGATTATATCCCGCACTGGGTCAGGTGATAAAACAATAAGGTGAAGGAAATGTTTACAATGTGTTTGATTATATACCCGCACTGGGTCAGGTGATAAAACAATAAAGGTGAAGAAATGTTACAATGTGGTTTGATTATATACCCGCACTGGGTCAGGNTGAGTCTCCAGTGTGCTCGGTGATGTTACCCTGCCAATGTGAACCTCCGTGGTGCAGAGTGATTTCTTAGAAATCCTGTTTCTTTGATGTTCCCCTCCTATGTGTGCTTCCGGTGAGCTGAGTGATGTTACTCTATCTGTGTGAACTCCGGTGTTGAGTGATGTTTCCCTGCCTATTTGAGTCTCCAGTGTGCCAAGTGATGTTACTCTGCTAGTTTCAGTCTCCAGTGTGCTGAGTGATGTTACCCTTTCTATATAAGCCTCCGATGTGCTGAGTGATGTTACCCTGTCTATGTGAACCTACGGTGTGCTGAGTGTTGTTATGCTGCATATGTGAGTCTCCCACTGGAAACAATTTAGGTTGCCACAACGTATCTGGAAAGTGTTTGAAAGCAGTGGCAACGTTTCTTTTCACGTATTAGATGAGTAATTTCGTGTGGATATAAACAGGTTACAAAACGTACTGCACGAAACGTGGCTAAAAAGAATTTGAAACCTTGTGGCAACCTTAAATGTTTCATATAAATAGTTTTTGTTATTGCTGTTAAATATATATATATATATATATATATATATATATATATATATATAATATATATATATATATATATATATATATATATTATAATATATAATATATATATATATATTTATATAATATATATATATATATATATAATATATATATTTTATATATTATATATTATATATATATATATATATATTAATATATATTATGGTTTGATTATATACCCGCACTGGGTCAGGTGATAAACAATAAAGGTGAAGGAAATGTTACAATGTGTTTGATTATATACCCGCACTGGGTCAGGTGATAAAACAATAAAGGTGAAGGAAATGTTACAATGTGGTTGATTATATACCCGCACTGGGTCAGGTGATAAAACAATAAAGGTGAAGGAAATGTTACAATGTGGTTTGATTATATACCCGCACTGGGTCAGGTGATAAAACAATAAAGGTGAAGGAAATGTTACAATGTGGTTTGATTATATACCCGCACTGGGTCAGGTGATAAAACAATAAAGGTGAAGGAATGTTACAATGTGGTTTGATTATATACCCGCACTGGGTCAGGTGATAAAACAATAAAGGTGAAGGAAATGTTACAATGTGGTTTGATTATATACCCGCACTGGGTCAGGTGATAAAACAATAAAGGTGAAGGAAATGTTACAATGTGGTTTGATTATATACCCGCACTGGGTCAGGTGATAAAACAATAAAGGTGAAGGAAATGTTACAATGTGGTTTGATTATATACCCGCACTGGGTCAGGTGATAAAACAATAAAGGTGAAGGAAATGTTACAATGTGGTTTGATTATATACCCGCACTGGGTCAGGTGATAAAACAATAAAGGTGAAGGAAATGTTACAATGTGGTTTGATTATATACCCGCACTGGGTCAGGTGATAAAACAATAAAGGTGAAGGAAATGTTACAATGTGGTTTGATTATATACCCGCACTGGGTCAGGTGATAAACAATAAAGGTGAAGGAAATGTTACAATGTGGTTTGATTATATACCCGCACTGGGTCAGGTGATAAAACAATAAAGGTGAAGGAAATGTTACAATGTGGTTTGATTATATACCCGCACTGGGTCAGGTGATAAAACAATAAAGGTGAAGGAAATGTTACAATGTGGTTTGATTATATACCCGCACTGGGTCAGGTGATAAAACAATAAAGGTGAAGGAAATGTTACAATGTGGTTTGATTATATACCCGCACTGGGTCAGGTGATAAAACAATAAAGGTGAAGGAAATGTTACAATGTGGTTTGATTATATACCCGCACTGGGTCAGGTGATAAAACAATAAAGGTGAAGGAAATGTTACAATGTGGTTTGATTATATACCCGCACTGGGTCAGGTGATAAAACAATAAAGGTGAAGGAAATGTTACAATGTGGTTTGATTATATACCCGCACTGGGTCAGGTGATAAAACAATAAAGGTGAAGGAAATGTTACAATGTGGTTTGATTATATACCCGCACTGGGTCAGGTGATAAAACAATAAAGGTGAAGGAAATGTTACAATGTGGTTTGATTATATACCCGCACTGGGTCAGGTGATAAAACAATAAAGGTGAAGGAAATGTTACAATGTGGTTTGATTATATACCCGCACTGGGTCAGGTGATAAAACAATAAAGGTGAAGGAAATGTTACAATGTGGTTTGATTATATACCCGCACTGGGTCAGGTGATAAAACAATAAAGGTGAAGGAAATGTTACAATGTGGTTTGATTATATACCCGCACTGGGTCAGGTGATAAAACAATAAAGGTGAAGGAAATGTTACAATGTGGTTTGATTATATACCCGCACTGGGTCAGGTGATAAAACAATAAAGGTGAAGGAAATGTTACAATGTGGTTTGATTATATACCCGCACTGGGTCAGGTGATAAAACAATAAAGGTGAAGGAAATGTTACAATGTGGTTTGATTATATACCCGCACTGGGTCAGGTGATAAAACAATAAAGGTGAAGGAAATGTTACAATGTGGTTTGATTATATACCCGCACTGGGTCAGGTGATAAAACAATAAAGGTGAAGGAAATGTTACAATGTGGTTTGATTATATACCCGCACTGGGTCAGGTGATAAAACAATAAAGGTGAAGGAAATGTTACAATGTGGTTTGATTATATACCCGCACTGGGTCAGGTGATAAAACAATAAAGGTGAAGGAAATGTTACAATGTGGTTTGATTATATACCCGCACTGGGTCAGGTGATAAAACAATAAAGGTGAAGGAAATGTTACAATGTGGTTTGATTATATACCCGCACTGGGTCAGGTGATAAAACAATAAAGGTGAAGGAAATGTTACAATGTGGTTTGATTATATACCCGCACTGGGTCAGGTGATAAAACAATAAAGGTGAAGGAAATGTTACAATGTGGTTTGATTATATACCCGCACTGGGTCAGGTGATAAAACAATAAAGGTGAAGGAAATGTTACAATGTGGTTTGATTATATACCCGCACTGGGTCAGGTGATAAAACAATAAAGGTGAAGGAAATGTTACAATGTGGTTTGATTATATACCCGCACTGGGTCAGGTGATAAAACAATAAAGGTGAAGGAAATGTTACAATGTGGTTTGATTATATACCCGCACTGGGTCAGGTGATAAAACAATAAAGGTGAAGGAAATGTTACAATGTGGTTTGATTATATACCCGCACTGGGTCAGGTGATAAAACAATAAAGGTGAAGGAAATGTTACAATGTGGTTTGATTATATACCCGCACTGGGTCAGGTGATAAAACAATAAAGGTGAAGGAAATGTTACAATGTGGTTTGATTATATACCCGCACTGGGTCAGGTGATAAAACAATAAAGGTGAAGGAAATGTTACAATGTGGTTTGATTATATACCCGCACTGGGTCAGGTGATAAAACAATAAAGGTGAAGGAAATGTTACAATGTGGTTTGATTATATACCCGCACTGGGTCAGGTGATAAAACAATAAAGGTGAAGGAAATGTTACAATGTGGTTTGATTATATACCCGCACTGGGTCAGGTGATAAAACAATAAAGGTGAAGGAAATGTTACAATGTGGTTTGATTATATACCCGCACTGGGTCAGGTGATAAAACAATAAAGGTGAAGGAAATGTTACAATGTGGTTTGATTATATACCCGCACTGGGTCAGGTGATAAAACAATAAAGGTGAAGGAAATGTTACAATGTGGTTTGATTATATACCCGCACTGGGTCAGGTGATAAAACAATAAAGGTGAAGGAAATGTTACAATGTGGTTTGATTATATACCCGCACTGGGTCAGGTGATAAAACAATAAAGGTGAAGGAAATGTTACAATGTGGTTTGATTATATACCCGCACTGGGTCAGGTGATAAAACAATAAAGGTGAAGGAAATGTTACAATGTGGTTTGATTATATACCCGCACTGGGTCAGGTGATAAAACAATAAAGGTGAAGGAAATGTTACAATGTGGTTTGATTATATACCCGCACTGGGTCAGGTGATAAAACAATAAAGGTGAAGGAAATGTTACAATGTGGTTTGATTATATACCCGCACTGGGTCAGGTGATAAAACAATAAAGGTGAAGGAAATGTTACAATGTGGTTTGATTATATACCCGCACTGGGTCAGGTGATAAAACAATAAAGGTGAAGGAAATGTTACAATGTGGTTTGATTATATACCCGCACTGGGTCAGGTGATAAAACAATAAAGGTGAAGGAAATGTTACAATGTGGTTTGATTATATACCCGCACTGGGTCAGGTGATAAAACAATAAAGGTGAAGGAAATGTTACAATGTGGTTTGATTATATACCCGCACTGGGTCAGGTGATAAAACAATAAAGGTGAAGGAAATGTTACAATGTGGTTTGATTATATACCCGCACTGGGTCAGGTGATAAAACAATAAAGGTGAAGGAAATGTTACAATGTGGTTTGATTATATACCCGCACTGGGTCAGGTGATAAAACAATAAAGGTGAAGGAAATGTTACAATGTGGTTTGATTATATACCCGCACTGGGTCAGGTGATAAAACAATAAAGGTGAAGGAAATGTTACAATGTGGTTTGATTATATACCCGCACTGGGTCAGGTGATAAAACAATAAAGGTGAAGGAAATGTTACAATGTGGTTTGATTATATACCCGCACTGGGTCAGGTGATAAAACAATAAAGGTGAAGGAAATGTTACAATGTGGTTTGATTATATACCCGCACTGGGTCAGGTGATAAAACAATAAAGGTGAAGGAAATGTTACAATGTGGTTTGATTATATACCCGCACTGGGTCAGGTGATAAAACAATAAAGGTGAAGGAAATGTTACAATGTGGTTTGATTATATACCCGCACTGGGTCAGGTGATAAAACAATAAAGGTGAAGGAAATGTTACAATGTGGTTTGATTATATACCCGCACTGGGTCAGGTGATAAAACAATAAAGGTGAAGGAAATGTTACAATGTGGTTTGATTATATACCCGCACTGGGTCAGGTGATAAAACAATAAAGGTGAAGGAAATGTTACAATGTGGTTTGATTATATACCCGCACTGGGTCAGGTGATAAAACAATAAAGGTGAAGGAAATGTTACAATGTGGTTTGATTATATACCCGCACTGGGTCAGGTGATAAAACAATAAAGGTGAAGGAAATGTTACAATGTGGTTTGATTATATACCCGCACTGGGTCAGGTGATAAAACAATAAAGGTGAAGGAAATGTTACAATGTGGTTTGATTATATACCCGCACTGGGTCAGGTGATAAAACAATAAAGGTGAAGGAAATGTTACAATGTGGTTTGATTATATACCCGCACTGGGTCAGGTGATAAAACAATAAAGGTGAAGGAAATGTTACAATGTGGTTTGATTATATACCCGCACTGGGTCAGGTGATAAAACAATAAAGGTGAAGGAAATGTTACAATGTGGTTTGATTATATACCCGCACTGGGTCAGGTGATAAAACAATAAAGGTGAAGGAAATGTTACAATGTGGTTTGATTATATACCCGCACTGGGTCAGGTGATAAAACAATAAAGGTGAAGGAAATGTTACAATGTGGTTTGATTATATACCCGCACTGGGTCAGGTGATAAAACAATAAAGGTGAAGGAAATGTTACAATGTGGTTTGATTATATACCCGCACTGGGTCAGGTGATAAAACAATAAAGGTGAAGGAAATGTTACAATGTGGTTTGATTATATACCCGCACTGGGTCAGGTGATAAAACAATAAAGGTGAAGGAAATGTTACAATGTGGTTTGATTATATACCCGCACTGGGTCAGGTGATAAAACAATAAAGGTGAAGGAAATGTTACAATGTGGTTTGATTATATACCCGCACTGGGTCAGGTGATAAAACAATAAAGGTGAAGGAAATGTTACAATGTGGTTTGATTATATACCCGCACTGGGTCAGGTGATAAAACAATAAAGGTGAAGGAAATGTTACAATGTGGTTTGATTATATACCCGCACTGGGTCAGGTGATAAAACAATAAAGGTGAAGGAAATGTTACAATGTGGTTTGATTATATACCCGCACTGGGTCAGGTGATAAAACAATAAAGGTGAAGGAAATGTTACAATGTGGTTTGATTATATACCCGCACTGGGTCAGGTGATAAAACAATAAAGGTGAAGGAAATGTTACAATGTGGTTTGATTATATACCCGCACTGGGTCAGGTGATAAAACAATAAAGGTGAAGGAAATGTTACAATGTGGTTTGATTATATACCCGCACTGGGTCAGGTGATAAAACAATAAAGGTGAAGGAAATGTTACAATGTGGTTTGATTATATACCCGCACTGGGTCAGGTGATAAAACAATAAAGGTGAAGGAAATGTTACAATGTGGTTTGATTATATACCCGCACTGGGTCAGGTGATAAAACAATAAAGGTGAAGGAAATGTTACAATGTGGTTTGATTATATACCCGCACTGGGTCAGGTGATAAAACAATAAAGGTGAAGGAAATGTTACAATGTGGTTTGATTATATACCCGCACTGGGTCAGGTGATAAAACAATAAAGGTGAAGGAAATGTTACAATGTGGTTTGATTATATACCCGCACTGGGTCAGGTGATAAAACAATAAAGGTGAAGGAAATGTTACAATGTGGTTTGATTATATACCCGCACTGGGTCAGGTGATAAAACAATAAAGGTGAAGGAAATGTTACAATGTGGTTTGATTATATACCCGCACTGGGTCAGGTGATAAAACAATAAAGGTGAAGGAAATGTTACAATGTGGTTTGATTATATACCCGCACTGGGTCAGGTGATAAAACAATAAAGGTGAAGGAAATGTTACAATGTGGTTTGATTATATACCCGCACTGGGTCAGGTGATAAAACAATAAAGGTGAAGGAAATGTTACAATGTGGTTTGATTATATACCCGCACTGGGTCAGGTGATAAAACAATAAAGGTGAAGGAAATGTTACAATGTGGTTTGATTATATACCCGCACTGGGTCAGGTGATAAAACAATAAAGGTGAAGGAAATGTTACAATGTGGTTTGATTATATACCCGCACTGGGTCAGGTGATAAAACAATAAAGGTGAAGGAAATGTTACAATGTGGTTTGATTATATACCCGCACTGGGTCAGGTGATAAAACAATAAAGGTGAAGGAAATGTTACAATGTGGTTTGATTATATACCCGCACTGGGTCAGGTGATAAAACAATAAAGGTGAAGGAAATGTTACAATGTGGTTTGATTATATACCCGCACTGGGTCAGGTGATAAAACAATAAAGGTGAAGGAAATGTTACAATGTGGTTTGATTATATACCCGCACTGGGTCAGGTGATAAAACAATAAAGGTGAAGGAAATGTTACAATGTGGTTTGATTATATACCCGCACTGGGTCAGGTGATAAAACAATAAAGGTGAAGGAAATGTTACAATGTGGTTTGATTATATACCCGCACTGGGTCAGGTGATAAAACAATAAAGGTGAAGGAAATGTTACAATGTGGTTTGATTATATACCCGCACTGGGTCAGGTGATAAAACAATAAAGGTGAAGGAAATGTTACAATGTGGTTTGATTATATACCCGCACTGGGTCAGGTGATAAAACAATAAAGGTGAAGGAAATGTTACAATGTGGTTTGATTATATACCCGCACTGGGTCAGGTGATAAAACAATAAAGGTGAAGGAAATGTTACAATGTGGTTTGATTATATACCCGCACTGGGTCAGGTGATAAAACAATAAAGGTGAAGGAAATGTTACAATGTGGTTTGATTATATACCCGCACTGGGTCAGGTGATAAAACAATAAAGGTGAAGGAAATGTTACAATGTGGTTTGATTATATACCCGCACTGGGTCAGGTGATAAAACAATAAAGGTGAAGGAAATGTTACAATGTGGTTTGATTATATACCCGCACTGGGTCAGGTGATAAAACAATAAAGGTGAAGGAAATGTTACAATGTGGTTTGATTATATACCCGCACTGGGTCAGGTGATAAAACAATAAAGGTGAAGGAAATGTTACAATGTGGTTTGATTATATACCCGCACTGGGTCAGGTGATAAAACAATAAAGGTGAAGGAAATGTTACAATGTGGTTTGATTATATACCCGCACTGGGTCAGGTGATAAAACAATAAAGGTGAAGGAAATGTTACAATGTGGTTTGATTATATACCCGCACTGGGTCAGGTGATAAAACAATAAAGGTGAAGGAAATGTTACAATGTGGTTTGATTATATACCCGCACTGGGTCAGGTGATAAAACAATAAAGGTGAAGGAAATGTTACAATGTGGTTTGATTATATACCCGCACTGGGTCAGGTGATAAAACAATAAAGGTGAAGGAAATGTTACAATGTGGTTTGATTATATACCCGCACTGGGTCAGGTGATAAAACAATAAAGGTGAAGGAAATGTTACAATGTGGTTTGATTATATACCCGCACTGGGTCAGGTGATAAAACAATAAAGGTGAAGGAAATGTTACAATGTGGTTTGATTATATACCCGCACTGGGTCAGGTGATAAAACAATAAAGGTGAAGGAAATGTTACAATGTGGTTTGATTATATACCCGCACTGGGTCAGGTGATAAAACAATAAAGGTGAAGGAAATGTTACAATGTGGTTTGATTATATACCCGCACTGGGTCAGGTGATAAAACAATAAAGGTGAAGGAAATGTTACAATGTGGTTTGATTATATACCCGCACTGGGTCAGGTGATAAAACAATAAAGGTGAAGGAAATGTTACAATGTGGTTTGATTATATACCCGCACTGGGTCAGGTGATAAAACAATAAAGGTGAAGGAAATGTTACAATGTGGTTTGATTATATACCCGCACTGGGTCAGGTGATAAAACAATAAAGGTGAAGGAAATGTTACAATGTGGTTTGATTATATACCCGCACTGGGTCAGGTGATAAAACAATAAAGGTGAAGGAAATGTTACAATGTGGTTTGATTATATACCCGCACTGGGTCAGGTGATAAAACAATAAAGGTGAAGGAAATGTTACAATGTGGTTTGATTATATACCCGCACTGGGTCAGGTGATAAAACAATAAAGGTGAAGGAAATGTTACAATGTGGTTTGATTATATACCCGCACTGGGTCAGGTGATAAAACAATAAAGGTGAAGGAAATGTTACAATGTGGTTTGATTATATACCCGCACTGGGTCAGGTGATAAAACAATAAAGGTGAAGGAAATGTTACAATGTGGTTTGATTATATACCCGCACTGGGTCAGGTGATAAAACAATAAAGGTGAAGGAAATGTTACAATGTGGTTTGATTATATACCCGCACTGGGTCAGGTGATAAAACAATAAAGGTGAAGGAAATGTTACAATGTGGTTTGATTATATACCCGCACTGGGTCAGGTGATAAAACAATAAAGGTGAAGGAAATGTTACAATGTGGTTTGATTATATACCCGCACTGGGTCAGGTGATAAAACAATAAAGGTGAAGGAAATGTTACAATGTGGTTTGATTATATACCCGCACTGGGTCAGGTGATAAAACAATAAAGGTGAAGGAAATGTTACAATGTGGTTTGATTATATACCCGCACTGGGTCAGGTGATAAAACAATAAAGGTGAAGGAAATGTTACAATGTGGTTTGATTATATACCCGCACTGGGTCAGGTGATAAAACAATAAAGGTGAAGGAAATGTTACAATGTGGTTTGATTATATACCCGCACTGGGTCAGGTGATAAAACAATAAAGGTGAAGGAAATGTTACAATGTGGTTTGATTATATACCCGCACTGGGTCAGGTGATAAAACAATAAAGGTGAAGGAAATGTTACAATGTGGTTTGATTATATACCCGCACTGGGTCAGGTGATAAAACAATAAAGGTGAAGGAAATGTTACAATGTGGTTTGATTATATACCCGCACTGGGTCAGGTGATAAAACAATAAAGGTGAAGGAAATGTTACAATGTGGTTTGATTATATACCCGCACTGGGTCAGGTGATAAAACAATAAAGGTGAAGGAAATGTTACAATGTGGTTTGATTATATACCCGCACTGGGTCAGGTGATAAAACAATAAAGGTGAAGGAAATGTTACAATGTGGTTTGATTATATACCCGCACTGGGTCAGGTGATAAAACAATAAAGGTGAAGGAAATGTTACAATGTGGTTTGATTATATACCCGCACTGGGTCAGGTGATAAAACAATAAAGGTGAAGGAAATGTTACAATGTGGTTTGATTATATACCCGCACTGGGTCAGGTGATAAAACAATAAAGGTGAAGGAAATGTTACAATGTGGTTTGATTATATACCCGCACTGGGTCAGGTGATAAAACAATAAAGGTGAAGGAAATGTTACAATGTGGTTTGATTATATACCCGCACTGGGTCAGGTGATAAAACAATAAAGGTGAAGGAAATGTTACAATGTGGTTTGATTATATACCCGCACTGGGTCAGGTGATAAAACAATAAAGGTGAAGGAAATGTTACAATGTGGTTTGATTATATACCCGCACTGGGTCAGGTGATAAAACAATAAAGGTGAAGGAAATGTTACAATGTGGTTTGATTATATACCCGCACTGGGTCAGGTGATAAAACAATAAAGGTGAAGGAAATGTTACAATGTGGTTTGATTATATACCCGCACTGGGTCAGGTGATAAAACAATAAAGGTGAAGGAAATGTTACAATGTGGTTTGATTATATACCCGCACTGGGTCAGGTGATAAAACAATAAAGGTGAAGGAAATGTTACAATGTGGTTTGATTATATACCCGCACTGGGTCAGGTGATAAAACAATAAAGGTGAAGGAAATGTTACAATGTGGTTTGATTATATACCCGCACTGGGTCAGGTGATAAAACAATAAAGGTGAAGGAAATGTTACAATGTGGTTTGATTATATACCCGCACTGGGTCAGGTGATAAAACAATAAAGGTGAAGGAAATGTTACAATGTGGTTTGATTATATACCCGCACTGGGTCAGGTGATAAAACAATAAAGGTGAAGGAAATGTTACAATGTGGTTTGATTATATACCCGCACTGGGTCAGGTGATAAAACAATAAAGGTGAAGGAAATGTTACAATGTGGTTTGATTATATACCCGCACTGGGTCAGGTGATAAAACAATAAAGGTGAAGGAAATGTTACAATGTGGTTTGATTATATACCCGCACTGGGTCAGGTGATAAAACAATAAAGGTGAAGGAAATGTTACAATGTGGTTTGATTATATACCCGCACTGGGTCAGGTGATAAAACAATAAAGGTGAAGGAAATGTTACAATGTGGTTTGATTATATACCCGCACTGGGTCAGGTGATAAAACAATAAAGGTGAAGGAAATGTTACAATGTGGTTTGATTATATACCCGCACTGGGTCAGGTGATAAAACAATAAAGGTGAAGGAAATGTTACAATGTGGTTTGATTATATACCCGCACTGGGTCAGGTGATAAAACAATAAAGGTGAAGGAAATGTTACAATGTGGTTTGATTATATACCCGCACTGGGTCAGGTGATAAAACAATAAAGGTGAAGGAAATGTTACAATGTGGTTTGATTATATACCCGCACTGGGTCAGGTGATAAAACAATAAAGGTGAAGGAAATGTTACAATGTGGTTTGATTATATACCCGCACTGGGTCAGGTGATAAAACAATAAAGGTGAAGGAAATGTTACAATGTGGTTTGATTATATACCCGCACTGGGTCAGGTGATAAAACAATAAAGGTGAAGGAAATGTTACAATGTGGTTTGATTATATACCCGCACTGGGTCAGGTGATAAAACAATAAAGGTGAAGGAAATGTTACAATGTGGTTTGATTATATACCCGCACTGGGTCAGGTGATAAAACAATAAAGGTGAAGGAAATGTTACAATGTGGTTTGATTATATACCCGCACTGGGTCAGGTGATAAAACAATAAAGGTGAAGGAAATGTTACAATGTGGTTTGATTATATACCCGCACTGGGTCAGGTGATGATAAAACAATAAAGGTGAAGAAATGTTACAATGTGGTTTGATTATATACCCGCACTGGGTCAGTGTGATATAAAACAAATAAAGGTGAAGGAAAGTTACCAATGTGGTTTGATTATATACCCCGCACTGGGTCAGGTGATTTTAAAACAATTCGGTGTTGTAAATATAAGGTGAAGGAAATGGACAATGTGGTTTGATTATATACCCGCACTGGGTCAGGTGATAAAACAATAAAGGTGAAGGAAATGTTACAATGTGGTTTGATTATATACCCGCACTGGGTCAGGTGATAAAACAATAAAGGTGAAGGAAATGTTACAATGTGGTTTGATTATATACCCGCACTGGGTCAGGTGATAAAACAATAAAGGTGAAGGAAATGTTACAATGTGGTTTGATTATATACCCGCACTGGGTCAGGTGATAAAACAATAAAGGTGAAGGAAATGTTACAATGTGGTTTGATTATATACCCGCACTGGGTCAGGTGATAAAACAATAAAGGTGAAGGAAATGTTACAATGTGTGTTTGATTATATACCCGCACTGGGTCAGGTGATAAAACAATAAAGGTGAAGGAAATGTTACAATGTGGTTTGATTATATACCCGCACTGGGTCAGGTGATAAAACAATAAAGGTGAAGGAAATGTTACAATGTGGTTTGATTATATACCCGCACGGGTCAGGTGATAAAACAATAAAGGTGAAGGAAATGTTACAATGGGTTTGATATATACCCGCACTGGGTCAGGTGATAAACAATAAAGGTGAAGGAAATGTTACAATGTGGTTGATTATATACCCGCACTGGGTCAGGTGATAAAACAATAAAGGTGAAGGAAATGTTACAATGTGGTTTGATTATATACCCGCACTGGGTCAGGTGATAAAACAATAAAGGTGAAGGAAAATGTTACAATGTGGTTTGATTATATACCCGCACGGGTCAGGTGTATAAAACAATAAAGGTGAAGGAATGTTACAATGTGGTTTGATTATATACCCGCACTGGGTCAGGTGATTAAAACAATAAAGGTGAAGGAAATGTTACAATGTGGTTTGATTATACCCGCACTGGGTCAGTGATAAAACAATAAAGGTGAAGGAAATGTTACAATGTGGTTTGATTATATACCCGCACTGGGTCAGGTGATAAAACAATAAAGGTGAAGGAAATGTTACAATGTGGTTGATTATATACCCGCACTGGGGGTCAGGTGATAAAACAATAAAGGTGAAGGAAATGTTACAATGTGGTTTGATTTATACCCGCACTGGGTCAGGTGATAAAACAATAAAGGTGAAGGAAATGTTACAATGTGGTTTGATTATATACCCGCACTGGGTCAGGTGATAAAACAATAAAGGTGAAGGAAATGTTACAATGTGGTTTGATTATATACCCGCACTGGGTCAGGTGATAAAACAATAAAGGTGAAGGAAATGTTACAATGTGGTTTGATTATATACCCGCACGGGTCAGGTGATAAAACAATAAAGGTGAAGGAAATGTTACAATGTGGTTTGATTATATACCGCACTGGGT
>WNGS01168582.1:24654-34716 GCA_020271785.1 Procambarus virginalis | reverse complement strand
ACTTCAAGGGGGCGTTTCAATCCTGTTTGGCTCCAAAAATGCAAAAAATGAAAACTCGTTCGATTTCAATCAAACTTTTTGACAAGTTCTATATGAAAAGTGTTTCATCTGGTCCAAGTTTCAGCATCGTAGCATAAATAGGAAGGGAGAAAAAATATATGAAGTAGTTGTGAAAATTATGCCAAAATGGTCAAAATCGATTATGAATCAAAAGTGTCAACTGAAATCATAGCTATGACTCTTTGCTATCACAATAGCATATATTAAACAAATATTATAATTAGTTTAATTGGAAAAAAATTTAAGAGAAAAAAAAAAAAGGATTTTTTTTTTTTTCAAATTTTTTTTTTTCATTTTTTTTGGGGCGATTTGCATCAAACTTACAGACCTTACTGTACGTAAGCCTATCTGTAAGGATGCCAATTTTGGAGAAAATTGGTTGATGTCAACCTCAGCCACAGATTTTAGAACCTTAGACTTTATTAATTTCTGTTTTTTTTTCAATTGACACAAACGTTTACAAAACTTTTTATTTTTTATTCAATTTACATGAAACTTACACAGTATATAATGTATGGCTTCTCTCTACATGTGCAAGTATCCATGTTTCTCTAAGTTCATTTATTGATTTTATAATAGCAATAAACATGCCATATTTGCATAATTTTGGGGGGAACTTTGAACATTTGTATTAGGAAAACTAAAGATGTTTTGGAAATTCTTTTACATCCAATCCTTTATTATATGCCAATGTGTCAGAAACGGGTCACAGAATAATTATATCTGAAACGTGTGTGAAGAAGTGTCGATTTGAAAATGTGAAAAAAACGTTGAAAAAAAAAAAAACTCTCTTTCTATTTACGCTGAAGTACTGAAACATGGGACAATTGCAGCCCTTTTCATATACAACTAGTCAAAAAATATTGGTTGACATTGAACAACTTTTCTGCACCCATTGAGACGCCCCTAAGTGAGGTCCAGTTTGCTGAACGATGCTATACTGCTTATGTGAACTCCGGTGTGTTGAGTGATGTTACCCTGTGTATGTGTGCCTCCGGTGTGCTGAGTGATTTTACCCTGTCTATGTGAGCCTCCAGTGAGCTGAGTGATGTTTCCCTGCCAATGTGAGCTACGTGTGCTGAGTTATATTACCTGCGTATGTGGGCCTCTGATGCGCTGACCGATGATACCCTGTCTGTGTGAGCTCCAATGTGCTAAGCAATGTTACCCTGCCTATGTGACGTCCGTTGTGCTGAGTGATTTTACCCGGTCTGTGTGAGCTGCTGTGTTGAATGATGTTACACTGCATATGTGAGTAATTATCAGTTAGATAATTTATGTTACCCTATCTATGTGAGCTCCTGTGTGCTGAGTGATGTTACCCCTGCCAATGTGACCCTCCAGTGTGCTGAGACATGCTACCCTGCCTACGTGAACTTCCAGAGTGCCGAGTGATGTTACTCCTGCCTATGTGAGCCTCCGGTGAGCTAAATGATGTTATATACCCAGCTTATGTGAGCTCTGGTGTGCTGAGTGATGTTACCCTGCCTATTTGAATCTTCGGTGTGCTGACTGATATTACCCTTCCTATGTGAGCCTCCGGTGTGGTGAGTGATGTTACCCCTCTCTATATGAGTCTCCAGTGTGCTCGGTGATGTTACCCTGCCAATGTGAACCTCCGTGGTGCAGAGTGATTTCTTAGAAATCCTGTTTCTTTGATGTTCCCCTTCCTATGTGTGCTTCCGGTGAGCTGAGTGATGTTACTCTATCTGTGTGAACTCCGGTGTTGAGTGATGTTTCCCTGCCTATTTGAGTCTCCAGTGTGCCAAGTGATGTTACTCTGCTAGTTTCAGTCTCCAGTGTGCTGAGTGATGTTACCCCTTTCTATATAAGCCTCCGATGTGCTGAGTGATGTTACCCTGTCTATGTGAACCTACGGTGTGCTGAGTGTTGTTATGCTGCATATGTGAGTCTCCACACTGGAAACAATTTTAGGTTGCCACAACGTATCTGGAAAGTGTTTGAAAGCAGTGGCAACGTTTCTTTTCACGTATTAGATGAGTAATTTCGTGTGGATATAAACAGGTTACAAAACGTACTGCACGAAACGTTGGCTAAAAAGAATTTGAAACCTTGTGGCAACCTTAATGTTTCATATAAATAGTTTTTGTTATTGCTGTTAAATATATATATATATATATATATATATATATATATATATATATATATATATATATATATATATATATATATATATATATATATATATATATAATGCACAGACTAGCCTATAACCACTAGCTGAAGTTTTATAACTTTTAGACACTCCACCCACCAGGGACTCGAACACTGGCCAACGAGGTGGCAGTTGCACGCTGTATCCACTACACTATACTTCAAAGCAATAAGAGAGGTAGGAATTCTGGGGTATTTAACCAACCAGAACTCCAATCCTCTCCCAGGCTCTCCCAGTGCCGGTTGCTGACATTGGAGTTGCTAATAGGAAATCACCTGCATGCATATATAGTGGTGGTGAGGTAGTGGTACTCACCTAATTGTGTTTGCGGGGGTTAAATTCCGGCTCTTTGGTCCCGCTTCTCAACCGTCAATCAACAGGTGTAAAGGTTCCTGAGCCTATTTGGCTCTATCATATCTCCACTTGAAACTGTGAATGGAGTCAGCCTTCACCACATCACTTCCTAATGCATTCCATTTGTCAACCACTCTGACACTAAAAAAGTTCTCGGTTCGGATACTAGTCTGGTGGCAAGCCTTAGAACCTTTTCCAGTTTAATCTTATCCTTGACTAGAAATGGACTCCATGCTGTGGCTGCATACTCCAGGATTGGCCTGACATATGTGGTATACAAAGTTCTTAATGATCCCTTACACAAGTTTCTGAATGCCATTCTTATGTTGGCCAGCCTAGGATATGCCGCTGATGTTATCCTCTTGATATGGGCTGCAGGGGACAGGTCTGGCATGATGTCAACCCCCAAATATTTTTCTCTCTCGGACTCTTGAAGAATTTCATCTCCCAGATAAATATCTAGTATCTGGCTTCCTGCTCCCTACACAAATCTTCACTATATTTCATTTGCTTGGGTTAAACTCTAACAACCATTTGTTCGACCATTCCTTCAGCTTGTCTAGGCCTTCTTGAAGCTTCAAGCAGTCCTCTTCTTTCTTAATCCTTTTAATAATTTTGGCATCGTCAGCAAACCTTGAGAGAAATGAATTTATACCCTCCGGGAGATCATTTACATATATCAGAAATTAGGTAGGACAGAGTACAGAGCCCTGTGAGACTCCACTGGTGACTTCACGAAAATCTGAGGTCTCACCCCTCACCATAACTCTGCTTCCTATTGCTTAGATACTCCTATATCCATTGGAGCACCTTACCAGCTACACCTGCCTGTCTCTCCAGCTTATGTACCAGCCTCTTATGCGGTACTGTGTCAAAGGCTTTTCGACAATCCAAGAAAATGCAGTCTGCCCAGCCTTCTCTTTCTTGCTTAATCTTTGTTATCTGGTGATAGAATTCTATTAAGCCAGTCAGGCTAGATTTACCCTCCCTGAACCCATGTTGGTGATTTGTCATGAAGTCCCCTCTCTCCAGATGTGTTACTAGGTTTTTTCTGAAGATCTTCTCCATCACCTTGGATGGTATACAAGTCACTAACACTAGCCTGTAGTTCAGTGCCTCTTGCCTGTCGCCATTTTTGTATATTGGGACCACATTCGCCGTCTTCCATATTTCTGGTAGGTCTCACATCTCCAGAGACCTACTATACACTATGGAGAGTGGCAAGCAAAGTGCATCTGCACACTCTTTCAGTACCCATGGTGAGATTCTGTCTGGATCAACAACCTTTCTAATATCCAGATCCAGCAGGTGTCTTTTGTCCTCCTCTCTCGTAATTTCGAACCCTTCCAAGGCTGCCCGTTTACTACCCTTTCTCCTAGCACAGTGACCTCACCTTGTTCTATTGTGAAGACCTCCTGGAACCTCTTGTTGAGTTCTCTTTGTCTCTGTATACCTGTCCTCGCTTGTTCTAAATTTCATTACCTGTTTTCTAACTGTTTTTTTCCTCCTGAAGTGACTGTGGAGTAGCTTTGGTTCGGTCTTGTCTTTGTTTGCTATATCATTTTCATAATTTTTCTCTGCTTCTCTTCTCACCCTAACATACGCATTCCTGGTTATCTGGTATCTCTCTCTGCTTTCTGGTGTTCTGTTATTCCGGAAGTTCCTCCACACCCTTTTGTTCAGTCCCTTTGCTTCCACAAATGCCCTATTATACTATGGATTCTTCTTTTGCCTCTCAGATTT
Organism: Procambarus virginalis; assembly: GCA_020271785.1. NCBI lineage: Eukaryota > Metazoa > Arthropoda > Malacostraca > Decapoda > Cambaridae > Procambarus > Procambarus virginalis. The sequence goes on along the minus strand of WNGS01168582.1, from coordinate 30,383 downwards.
TTCCCTTTGTGCCGGGATGAACCTGTTTACTGCCTCCTGACACTTTTGGGTGACATAGTCCATCATATCGTGTACAGACGTAGCTCTGAGGTCTGTGTCCCAAAGTATTTCCCTTAGGAAACTTCACATCTCATAGTTCCCCTTTCGGTATGCCAGCCTTTTGTTTCCTCTTTCTTTTTTGAGGGGAGATAATTCCTAGCTCTACCAGGTACTCAAAGTTCAATACACTGTGGTCACTCATTCCCAAGGGTGCTTCCATCTTAACTTCCCTTATATCCCACTCATTTAGGGTAAATATCAGATTGAGCATGGCTGGTTCATCTTCTCCTCTCATTCTTGCTGGTTCCTTGATGTGCTGGCTTAGAAAGTGTCTTGTTGCCACTTCCAGCAGCTTAGCTCTCCATGTTTCTGGTTCTCCATGCGGATCTCTGTTCTCCCAATCTATCTTCCCATGGTTGAAGTCTCCTATGATTAGTAGTGCAGATCCATTCCTGCTAGCAACAGAAGCTGCTCTCTCTATTATGTTAATGGTGGCCATGTACCAAACTAGCTGTTGTAGATATGATCCAGAAGGTTCTAGAAACCACATGAAGGGACCTCAATCCAGCAAGGTCGCATCCCCTGGGGATTGGCGGTGAAGATAACTGGCGCCTTTGTTCACAGTTTCGTATAATGAATCATTCTACAGTATTCAGTAATTTAGAGAGATCAGTCATCATTCAAATTGTATAATATTACTGGTTATAGTATCGAGAATATCCTAATTGTTAGGATAATGAGTAAGTCACCATCAGTGACGTCACGAGCCGGGACTAGACCTCGGCATGGAACAATTTGGGTGACCTCAGCGGTCACAGGTCATCAGAGTTTCCATGTCCAATATTTCTCAAAGGTCAAATTGCCATTTTGTAATTGGAAATAGTTCTTCCCTAAGATGCTTGTGTAACTAACTTCAGTTAAAAGAATTCAACCAATCTGGATCATTCAGGGCAACAGAGGTTAGTTGTTAAACTTAAGCCTTGCTAGTAACTTAAACTAGGCGGAAGAATATAATGCTCTGGTCTGGGTAGGACCAGACGGGCAGGAAGATAGTGTGGGATCCGGAGCAAGAAAGTGAAGGTGTCCACTCCACCTCTTCCCCAGACCAGCAGTCCACCGCTGGTCGCATTCAAGGTAGAGTTGCTTAGAGTGTTGTTATAGGGAATAGGTCAACTCATTGCCGATAAGGTCAGGGCGTGATCAGTCTAGGGAGTGCATTGATTTAGATTTTGTTTAGTTTTGAATAAACCATTTAACTAGTAAATTTGTCTTTTTATTTAATTTCCATTTTTGTGTAATTTACTTGAATTGTCCGGGACCACGTGGGTAGCGTAGCCTAGTTTGAGTTGGGTAGATTCTAACAACGAACAAGAATTCACGATCCCTTTTGATTTTAATATTTCCACACTTACGGATCTCCAATTCATATTTTACTAGTGAGGATCAAGCCCCAAAGTTTATTAACTAGCATGATCGATCCAGACCTCAATCATTGCTCAGTGTTACTGGTCTGGTGGTGGCGTGCAAGGTGATTCTAGAATTTTCCTAGAAGTGGGTTTCCACGTTATAAGGTTGTAGAATCTTAAGTCGCTAAATTGTCTTAAGACCACATGGCGTAAGGTCGGCTCAAGTAAAAGTATTGGGGTCCTTTGGTTTAGAGATTTTTAAGTAGAATATGGGTTGGAGAGAGAGCAAATATGATCCCCCCCCCCCGTGTTACAATGGTGCCAGTGGGGTTTTTTTGTGAACCCTTGTCTGCAAAGGTCGAGGGGGAGGCACGTTACACAAAGCCCTCCCCCCACCAGACTCAGTAATCCACACATCAGTTACTTTGGGGATGAGTGACTATCCAAGAGTCACCCAGCTGACGCCTTACGTCACTAAACGAGGTTGTCAGGGCCAGCGAGCTGTCCACGTATAGCAGTCACCGGAGGTGACATACAACGCTGGTGTAGCTGTCTCGAGATCACCACTACCCACCTGCTGCGTCATCAAGACGGCAGCCATTCCAGCAGTAGAGGAGGAGAGGTCAAAAAAATGGGAAGCAAGTAACAGTACTCAAGAGTTTTGCCGGAAGATTAATGATTACATCATCTGAAGCACCAGGAATGCGGAACTAAGGCGGTCACAGGTGGAAGGCACGGACTCCCTACAGAGTTCCGGGACTCGCAAATAGAAGGTCGCAAAATTGTCACCTTTGGCCTAAAGTCGGCGGTAAGAGGGTATACACAGTTGGTGTTTACGGCCTAGTAACCTGGTGACTTCAAGAAACGCCTGAGATGACGTGAGCAATGATGAAAGACGAGATTCACCTGTTCTGCAAACAAGCAACCCGCCTCTACGACCCTCTGACACCACTCCTGTTACGAGACACCGTTGGTACATCCAGTCCTGCTCTGCTGTGGTCATCTGCGTCGTCGAGTTTAACATCAAGACTGCCGTGTGAACTGTGATTGATATGAAGGCGTGTGGACTGTCGGGAGCAAGATCAATGGCCGAAGTAATAGTATTCTACAGCTGTCACTTGGCACTCCGCTCTACTACACTCTGTCGTCATTCAAGAGTACCGGATGGGAGTACAAGAGGACCAGGTTTCGATGTCTATGCATGGGAGAAGCAAGATCGACAACGTCATCGTCAGCGACTACATTCAGCGTCTATCAGCATCGATTTTTTTTATTCAATATGACCATTTGGTACAAAAGACAAAGTTGGCTCTGAACATCTGTATAAAGAATATCTGGACACTTTTGTTTAAATGTTGAAAAACAGATTTAGAATCACAATACTTCATAAATGTTGGAAAACAGATTTAAAATAATTATTCTGCACAATGATACGGAAATTCTTCTCTATTAATTGGCCAGTAATTAAAATCGATGCCCCTGTGTAATTGTCTAAGCCCAGAACAAACGGTTATGGAAAATTATGTTGTGTTTTTTCAGAATGTTTGAACACAGGAGAGGTGGACCAATATAAACATTGACACTCTTAAAGTGAGTGCGAACACTTGGCTGTACAATCAGCTGAAACCCTGTGATATAGTATAGTAGCAATTTTTTTTATATATTTAGATACATGTAATAAAGATTAGGTGTGTTCCTTAGCATGTCAAGGTTGACATTGATTTGGGAGTGGATAGTACACGGATGTGAACTTAGTAGAGTTCAGTAGTACGCTCCCGGATGACTGAAAGTTCAGTCTGTAGTTATAACTTTTATGGTGGAGCACGGTGTGTCCGGCTCTAGAGGACACATGAGCTTGGCTAGTGAAGAGCCAAGAGATTTTAATAGCTAGTGTTTGCTGTTAGAGTAGGGCCATGTTATTTAGCTATGTCAGTAAGGGTAGGATGTATGTTTCCTGATGTTGGAGGATTGCTGTCAGTTGACAGCCGAGACATTTATGAACTTGAACATGTTTATTATGATGCTGTTGGACAATCTAATGATTGTCAAATTTTCTTAGTTAGGTTAGCTTTTGTTTGTGGCATGAGTTGAGTTATTGTGGGTTTGGATACTATACCTCGTTATTTTGAACAAATTAACTAGATTTGCTAAGTTGCTTGTGCGGAGGGGTTGTAACAAACGAGCTGTTGTAGATATGATCCAGAAGGTTCTAGAAACCAAGTGTAGGGACCTCAACCCAGCAAGGTCTCATCCCCTGGGGATTGGCGGTGAAGATAACTGGCGCCTTTGTTCACAGTTTCGTATAATGAATCATTCTATAGTATTCAGTAATTTAGAGAGATCAGTCTTCATTCAAATTGTATAATATTACTGGTTATAGTATCGAGAATATCCTAATTGTTAGGATAATGAGTAGGTCACCATCAGTGACATCACGAGACGGGACTAGACCTTAGCACGGAACAATTTGGGTGACCTCAGCGGTCACAGGTCATCAGAGTTTCCATGTCCACTATTTCTCAAAGGTCAAATAGCCATTTTGTAATTGAGAATAGCTCTTCCCTAAGATGCTTGTGTAATTAACTTCAGTTAAAAGAATTCAACCAATCTGGATCATTCAGGGCAACAGACGTTAGTTGTTAAACTTAAGCCTTGCTAGTAACTTAAACTAGGTGGAAGATTATAATGCTCTGGTCTGGGTAGGACCAGACGGGCAGGAAGATAGTGTGGGATCCGGAGCAAGAAAGTGAAGGTGTCCACTCCACCTCTTCCCCAGACCAGCAATCCACCACTGGTCGCATTCAAGGTAGAGTTGCTTAGAGTGTTGTTATAGGGAATAGGTCAACTCAGTGCTGATAAGGTCAGGGCGTGATCAGTCTAGGGAGTGCATTGATTTAGATTTTGTTTAGTTTTGAATAAACCTTTTAGCTAGTAAATTTGTCTTTTTATTTAATTTCCATTTTTGTGTTTTTTACTTGAATTGTCCGGGACCACGTGGGTAGCGTGGCCTAGTTTGAGTTGGGTAGATTCTAACACCGAACAAGAATTCACTATCCCTTTTGATTTTAATTTTCCACACTTACGAATCTCCAATTCATATCTTACTAGTGGGGATCATGCCCCAAAGTTTATTGATTAGCATGATCGATCCAGACCTCGATCATTGCTCAGTGTTACTGGTCTGGTGGTGGCAGCGCAAGGCGAATCTAGAATTTTGCTAGAAGTTGGTTTCCAAGTCATAAGGTTGTAGAATCTTAAGTCGGTCAATCGTCTTAAGACCACGTGGCGTGAAGTCAGCTCAAGTAAAAGTTTTGGGGTCCCTTGGTATTGAGATTTTTAAGTAGAATACGGGTTGGAGAGAGAACGAATATGATACCCCCCCTCCTCGTGTTACAGCCATGTTGTTTCTATCATATTCCTGTTTGGGTCTTCTGTCATTTTGTCGTGGATTATATATGACTACAACTATAATTTTTTGTCCTCCAGTTGTTATGGTACCTGTTATGTAGTCACTGAAACCTTCACAAACCTGAATAACCATCTCCTCATACTACCAGCCTTTTCTTACCAGCAGAGCCCAACCACCACCTCTTCCTTCTCTCTCTCTTTCCTCATAGCAGTCCAGTGGGAACACTGCATTTGTTATTTTTTTCATTAGCTTTCTGTGAGTGCTATTATGTCTGGGTTTTCTTCTAGTATCCATTCTTCAAGTTCATTTGCTTTATTTGTAATTCCATCTATGTTAGTGTACATTGGCTTGAGGCTCACTTTCTTCTGTTCCTTCTCAAATCGCCTCCTTGGCGAGTGTTCTGTTGGTGGGGGAAGCTGTTCCATGGGTGTGAGAATTTGTGAGGTGGATAACAGGGGTCTCAGAGGATACTGGGGTGAGAGATGAGGGGTCAATTGAAGAGGGGGGGGGGGCAAGGAGGGTATGGGATGAAGGGGGAGGGAGGACAGGAAGGAAGAGGGGGGAGGGGGGACATGGTGGACGAGGGGAGGGGTAGCAGGGTGGGAATGGGGTTTGTGGGGGAGGGAGATTTGGCTGAACATTTGAGTGGGGGCAGGGAGGGTTTGGGTAGGGGGTTTTCTGTGCAGAGGAGGGTGGTGGGGTTGCCCTCCCCTCTGGTGTTACTGGGTAGGTGGTTGTGGGTTCGCCCCTCACCTCTGGGGATGTTGTGTTGGGAGCTGTGATTTCCTGGTTTTCACCTCTCGCCCTGCACTTGTGCTGCCATGGCTCTCTCCTCCCTCGTCATGTCCCTCTGGAGTGATACTTTTTTTATTTAA
>WNGS01168582.1:0-22170 GCA_020271785.1 Procambarus virginalis | reverse complement strand
AGAAGGTGAAAATAGTATACAATATGTGGGAGAATAAAAGAGGGAGAAGGGAGAGAGAGGATGACGAGATAGGGTGTGTGTGTGTTTGTGTGCGTGTGTGTGCGTGAGTTTGCGTGTACATGTGTTTGTGTGCTTGAGTGTGTGGTACTGCATGGGCGGGGACGGTGTTTTAGGTGTGTTTGTGCTTGTGTGTGTGGGTGTGTGTGTGTCTTATTGTGAGAGGGATGATACAGCGGGGGGGGGGGTAACCGGTGGAGGGATGTCGTGGGGGAGAGGGAGGGAGTGAGGGACAGCGAGGAGTAGTGGAGAGAGCGAGGAGAGTTAGGGAGAGCGGTGGATCGATAGGGGGAGAGATGGAAGGATGGATGGATAGGGTGGGGTGGATGGATGGGGGAGGGGAGGGTGAGAGGAGAGCGAGTGAGAGAGAGGAGAGAATGGAGGAAGGGAGATGGGAGAGAGGAGAGGAGGTGGTGCTGTTGTAGTGGGGGATGGGGTGGGTGTATGGGGTGGTCAGAGTGAGAGGGGATGTGAGCCCTATGGACGGTTGTCTGTGTGTGTGTACTGTTGGAGGTGCTATGGGAGAGGGGGGGTGAGGGTGAGAGAAGGGGGGGGGGGTGTATAAAGGAAGAGAGAATTTTTTCATACTCAGGTGCCACAAACTAGTTCCCATGTGAGCCGTATATTGTCTCTTGAGGTTCGTTTCTGTTTGTTAACTCATATCCAAGACTAACTATTATATTGCAATAACACTGTACACCGTATGATTGACTGACGTATTGAGAGGCCTTACCTTACCACCAATTCAAACATCCCACAGCACAAACAGGTGTTAGAAGTACTGTTGACTCTTGTTTACTCCTCGCAGGCCTGCTGGTGTCCACGCCGCTGCCAGGCATAGCTCATTCCAACTCATTGCAATATATCACCAGTAATCAGCTTCTTGTTCCCCTTAGCTCTAATGCTACACGTTTAGACTCACTTCCTCACTATTCTATTCACTATTTGCTTTGATCTTCACTATCACATCTAGTTATGTACAGTGTCTAATCGTGGCGGCAACGTGCCTGTCTTGGCATTGATGTCGCACCCCTGATCTTGACTAATTTGCACTATAGGACACAATCCATGAAATTGCTATTTTCTAATCGATGTGTTACACTTTGTATTATCACTAAGTATCGATATTCCCTTGTATCCCTCTGTTGTCCCGAATTATGAAGCCTTCTTTGAAGAGCACGGCGCACACGTGTCTACCCTCCCTAGACCCTTGACTGTGTGATGGTCATGCCTATATGAGGTCAGGTGTGCTGAGTGTAGGTACCCTGTCTATGTGAGCCTCCAGTGTGCTGAGCAATGTTACAGTGCCTATGTGAGTTTCCGGTGAGCTGAGAAATGTTACCCTACCTAAGTGAGGTCCAGTTTGCTGAACGATGTTATACTGCTTATGTGAACTCCGGTGTGTTGAGTGATGTTACCCTGTGTATGTGTGCCTCCGGTGTGCTGAGTGATTTTACCCTGTCTATGTGAGCCTCCAGTGAGCTGAGTGATGTTTCCCTGCCAATGTGAGCTACGTGTGCTGAGTTATATTACCTGCGTATGTGGGCCTCTGATGCGCTGACCGATGATACCCTGTCTGTGTGAGCTCCAATGTGCTAAGCAATGTTACCCTGCCTATGTGACGTCCGTTGTGCTGAGTGATTTTACCCGGTCTGTGTGAGCTGCTGTGTTGAATGATGTTACACTGCATATGTGAGCCTTCAGTTAGATAATTTATGTTACCCTATCTATGTGAGCTCCTGTGTGCTGAGTGATGTTACCCCTGCCAATGTGACCCTCCAGTGTGCTGAGACATGCTACCCTGCCTACGTGAACTTCCAGAGTGCCGAGTGATGTTACTCCTGCCTATGTGAGCCTCCGGTGAGCTAAATGATGTTATATACCCAGCTTATGTGAGCTCTGGTGTGCTGAGTGATGTTACCCTGCCTATTTGAATCTTCGGTGTGCTGACTGATATTACCCTTCCTATGTGAGCCTCCGGTGTGGTGAGTGATGTTACCCCTCTCTATATGAGTCTCCAGTGTGCTCGGTGATGTTACCCTGCCAATGTGAACCTCCGTGGTGCAGAGTGATTTCTTAGAAATCCTGTTTCTTTGATGTTCCCCTTCCTATGTGTGCTTCCGGTGAGCTGAGTGATGTTACTCTATCTGTGTGAACTCCGGTGTTGAGTGATGTTTCCCTGCCTATTTGAGTCTCCAGTGTGCCAAGTGATGTTACTCTGCTAGTTTCAGTCTCCAGTGTGCTGAGTGATGTTACCCCTTTCTATATAAGCCTCCGATGTGCTGAGTGATGTTACCCTGTCTATGTGAACCTACGGTGTGCTGAGTGTTGTTATGCTGCATATGTGAGTCTCCACACTGGAAACAATTTTAGGTTGCCACAACGTATCTGGAAAGTGTTTGAAAGCAGTGGCAACGTTTCTTTTCACGTATTAGATGAGTAATTTCGTGTGGATATAAACAGGTTACAAAACGTACTGCACGAAACGTTGGCTAAAAAGAATTTGAAACCTTGTGGCAACCTTAAATGTTTCATATAAATAGTTTTTGTTATTGCTGTTAAATATATATATATATATATATATATATATATATATATATATATATATATATATATATATATATATATATATATATATATATATATATATATATATATATTTTATATATATATATATATATATATATATATATATATTTATATATATATATATATATATATATATATATATATATATATATATATATATGGTTTGATTATATACCCGCACTGGGTCAGGTGATAAAACAATAAAGGTGAAGGAAATGTTACAATGTGGTTTGATTATATACCCGCACTGGGTCAGGTGATAAAACAATAAAGGTGAAGGAAATGTTACAATGTGGTTTGATTATATACCCGCACTGGGTCAGGTGATAAAACAATAAAGGTGAAGGAAATGTTACAATGTGGTTTGATTATATACCCGCACTGGGTCAGGTGATAAAACAATAAAGGTGAAGGAAATGTTACAATGTGGTTTGATTATATACCCGCACTGGGTCAGGTGATAAAACAATAAAGGTGAAGGAAATGTTACAATGTGGTTTGATTATATACCCGCACTGGGTCAGGTGATAAAACAATAAAGGTGAAGGAAATGTTACAATGTGGTTTGATTATATACCCGCACTGGGTCAGGTGATAAAACAATAAAGGTGAAGGAAATGTTACAATGTGGTTTGATTATATACCCGCACTGGGTCAGGTGATAAAACAATAAAGGTGAAGGAAATGTTACAATGTGGTTTGATTATATACCCGCACTGGGTCAGGTGATAAAACAATAAAGGTGAAGGAAATGTTACAATGTGGTTTGATTATATACCCGCACTGGGTCAGGTGATAAAACAATAAAGGTGAAGGAAATGTTACAATGTGGTTTGATTATATACCCGCACTGGGTCAGGTGATAAAACAATAAAGGTGAAGGAAATGTTACAATGTGGTTTGATTATATACCCGCACTGGGTCAGGTGATAAAACAATAAAGGTGAAGGAAATGTTACAATGTGGTTTGATTATATACCCGCACTGGGTCAGGTGATAAAACAATAAAGGTGAAGGAAATGTTACAATGTGGTTTGATTATATACCCGCACTGGGTCAGGTGATAAAACAATAAAGGTGAAGGAAATGTTACAATGTGGTTTGATTATATACCCGCACTGGGTCAGGTGATAAAACAATAAAGGTGAAGGAAATGTTACAATGTGGTTTGATTATATACCCGCACTGGGTCAGGTGATAAAACAATAAAGGTGAAGGAAATGTTACAATGTGGTTTGATTATATACCCGCACTGGGTCAGGTGATAAAACAATAAAGGTGAAGGAAATGTTACAATGTGGTTTGATTATATACCCGCACTGGGTCAGGGTGATAAAACAATAAAGGTGAAGGAAATGTTACAATGTGGTTTGATTATATACCCGCACTGGGGTCAGGTGATAAAACAATAAAGGTGAAGGAAATGTTACAATGTGGTTTGATTATATACCCGCACTGGGTCAGGTGATAAAACAATAAAGGTGAAGGAAATGTACAATGTGGTTGATTATATACCCGCACTGGGTCAGGTGATAAAACAATAAGGTGAAGGAAATGTTACAATGTGGTTTGATTATATACCCGCACTGGGTCAGGTGATAAAACAATAAAGGTGAAGAAATGTTACAATGTGGTTTGATTATATACCCGCACTGGGTCAGGTGATAAAACAATAAAGGTGAAGGAAATGTTACAATGTGGTTTGATTATATACCCGCACTGGGTCAGGTGATAAAACAATAAAGGTGAAGGAAATGTTACAATGTGGTTTGATTATATACCCGCACTGGGTCAGGTGATAAAACAATAAAGGTGAAGGAAATGTTACAATGTGGTTTGATTATATACCGCACTGGGTCAGGTGATAAACAATAAAGGTGAAGGAAATGTTACAATGTGGTTGATATATACCCGCACTGGGTCAGGTGATAAAACAATAAAGGTGAAGGAATGTTACAATGTGGTTTGATTATATACCCGCACTGGGTCAGGTGATAAAACAATAAAGGTGAAGGAAATGTTACAATGTGGTTTGATTATATACCCGCACGGGTCAGGTGATAAAACAATAAAGGTGAAGGAAATGTTACAATGTGGTTTGATTATATACCCGCACTGGGTCAGGTGATAAAACAAAAGGTGAAGGAAATGTTACAATGTGGTTTGATATATACCCGCACTGGGTCAGGTGATAAAACAATAAAGGTGAAGGAAATGTTACAATGTGGTTTGATTATATACCGCACTGGGTCAGGNTTTCCCTGACCATCTCTGCAACCTGTTTAAGTCCTCTTGGAGGATCCTACAATCCTCGTCTGTCACAACTCTCTCATTAATTTTGCGTCATCCGCAAACATTGACATGTATGACTCCACTCCTGTAAACATGTCATTTACGTAAATTAGAAAGAGGATTGGTCCCAGCACCGATCCTTGAGGTACTCCACTTGTTACTGTTCTCCAGTCCGACTTCTCGCCCCTTACCATTACCCTCTGGCTCCTTCCTGTTAGGTAGTTCTTCACCCATTCTAGGGCCTTTCCGCTTACTCCTGCCTGCCTCTCAAGTTTGTATAGCAGTCTCATGTGCGGTACTGTATCAAAGGCCTTTTGGCAGTCAAGAAATATGCAGTCTGCCCAGCCTTCTCTGTCCTGCCTTATCCTTGTTACTTTATCATAGAATTCTAAAAGGTTTGTTAGGCATGATTTCCCTGTCCAGAAACCATGTTGGTGCTTGTTTACAAACCCAATGCTCTCCAGGTGCTCAACAAGTCTTAGCCTAATTATTCTTTCAAGTATTTTGCAGGGGATGCTTGTCAATGATACGGGTCTGTAGTTAAGTGCCTCCTCCCTGTCACCTTTCTTGAAAATCGGTACGACATTTGCCTCCTTCCAGCAACTGGGCAATTCTCCCGACATAAGTGACTCATTAAAGATCATTGCCAGAGGCACACTGAGAGCCTGCGCTGCCTCTTTAAGTATCCACGGTGATACTTTGTCTGGTCCAACAGCTTTGTTTGCATCCAGTGTTGTCAACTGTTTCATTACCTCCTCTGCTGTCACCTCTATGTCTGATAGTCTGTCATTTAGGGTAATCGCTTCTAACAATGGGAGCTGCTCAGGCTCGGTTGTGAACACTCCATGGAAATTTGCATTCAGTACCTCGCAGATTTCCTTGTCGCTTTCTGTATATGCCCCTTCTGTTTTCCTCAGTCTTGTCACTTGGTCATTTACCGACATCTTCCTTCTTATATGGCTATGTAGTAATTTAGGTTGCTTTTTCGCTTTGACTGCAATATCATTCTCATAATTTCTTTCCGACATTCGTCTTATGTTAATGTAATCATTCCTAGCTCTGTTACATCTAATCCTGTTGTCCTCTGTCCTTTGTCTTCTGTACTTCCTCCACTCCCTCCTGCTTCTCACCTTTGCTTCCTTACATTGTCTATCAAACCATGGGTTATTATATTCCCTCCTGCTTTTTTCCTTTATTGTTGGAATAAATCTCTCTTCAGCCTCTTTGCATTTCAATATGACTTGGTTCATCATACCTTGCACTGTTTTTCCTATAAGCTCTTCCTCCCACTGCACTTCTCCCAGGTAGTCCCTTATCCTTCTGTAGTCCCCTTTCTGTAATCAATTCTCCTTCCCCGTACCTCTTGACCGTTGGTCACAATTTTAAGCTCCATCATGTAGTCAAAGACTAGGACACAATGGTCACTGGCTCCTAGTGGTATTTCATGTTCCAACTGCTCGATGTCTTCTACATTCTGGGTGAAGATGAGATCTAATAGGCTGGGCGTATCCCCTCCTCTTTCCCTAGTATCTTCCTTCACATGCTGTGTTAGGAAATTCCTGTCAATAACGTCTACCAGCTTCGCTCCCCAGGTCTCCTCCCCGCCATGGGGATTCCTCGTTTCCCAATCTATCTCTCCGTGGTTTAGGTCCCCCATGACCAGTAGCTTCGCCTTCATTCTATGCGCTATTGTTGCTGCCCTCTGCAGTTCATCTATACATGCCTTGTTGCTGTCCTCGTACTCCTGCCTGGGCCTTCTACTGTTTGGTGGGGGATTGTAGAGTATCAAGATTACAATCTTCTTCCCATCCACTGTCAGAGTTCCATGTATGGAGCTCGTGCTTTCATTGGTACCCGGATTTTCCAGCTCATCAAACTTCCATTTCCGCTTTATTAGGAGTGCCACTCCTCCTCCCTGTCTCTGTGTCCTTTCTTTTCTTATCACCTGGTACCCCTCCGGAAAGATTGCATCCGAGATCATGTCATTTATTTTAGTTTCCACTATTGCCACTATGTCTGGGTCTGCCTCACTAACTCTTTCTTTTATCTCTTCTGCTTTATTGGCTACCCCATCAGCATTGGTGTACCACACCTTGAGACTCTTCTTGGAAACTCGGGTGTCTGAGTTCCCCCTTTCACTGGGGGTCTGGGGGGGACTGGTGGGTGTCTGGGGGGCGAGTGGGGGCTGTGGGGGTGAATGGGGGGCGAGTGGGGGCTGTGGGGGTGAATGGGGGGCGAGTGGGGGCTGTGGGGGTGAATGGGGGGGTGCTAGGGGGGTGCCTGGGAGTGCCTGGTAGGCGAATGGGGTCTGGGCATCTAGGGGGGTAGGAAGGGCATAATGGGTCTGAAAGTTAGGGGTCTGAATAGCATGTGGGGATTGAGAAATAGAGTGAGACTGAGAGTCAGATAGAGGTTGAGAAGTTGGGGGGGAGAGGGATATTGAGGACAGAGGGCTGAGAGGAGAATGGAGCATGGGTGCTGGGAGTGGAAGAGAGGGCGTATTAGTTAGGGGGGAATCGGGGGTAGGTGGGGGTTTTGGGGTAGAAGAGGGGAAGAGGGAGATGGGGGAAGGTGTTATATGATCACTCATTCCCAAGGGGGCTTCCAACTTAACTTCCCTTATATCCGACTCATTTAGGGTAAATATCAAATCAAGCAAGGCTGGTTCATCCCCTCCTCTCATTCTTGTCGGTCCCTTGTTAGACGTTCGTATGTTGGCCAACCTGGCATATGTGTGTGTGTGTGTGTGTGTGTGTGTGTGTGTGTGTGTGTGTACTCACCTAATTGTACTCACCTAATTGCGCTTGCGGGGGTTGAGCTTTGGCTCTTTGGTCCCGCCTCTCAACTGTCAATCAACTGGTGTACAGATTCCTGAGCCTACTGGGCTCTATCATATCTACACTTGAAGCTGTGTATGGAGTCAGCCTCCACCACATCACTTCCTAATGCATTCCATTTGGCAACCACTCTGACACTAAAAAAGTTCTTTCTAATATCTCTGTGGCTCATTTGGGCACTCAGTTTCCACCTGTGTCCCCTTGTGCGTGTGCCCCTTGTGTTAAATAGCCTGTCTTTATCTACCCTATCAATTCCCTTCAGAATCTTAAATGTGGTGATCATGTCCCCCCTAACTCTTCTGTCTTCCAGCGAAGTGAGGTTTAATTCCCGTAGTCTCTCCTCGTAGCTCATACCTCTCAGCTCGGGCACTAGTCTGGTGGCAAACCTTTGAACCTTTTCCAGTTTAGTCTTATCCTTGACTAGATATGGACTCCATGCTGGGGCTGCATACTCCAGGATTGGCCTGACATATGTGGTATACAAAGTTCTGAATGATTCTTTACACAAGTTTCTGAATGCCGTTCGTATGTTGGCCAACCTGGCATATGCCGCTGATGTTATCCTCTTGATATGTGCTGCAGGAGACAGGTCTGGCGTGATATCAACCCCCAAGTCTTTTTCTTTCTCTGATTCCTGAAGAATTTCCTCTCCCAGATGATACCTTGTATCTGGCCTCCTGCTCCCTACACCTATCTTCATTACATTACATTTGGTTGGGTTAAACTCTAACAACCATTTGTTCGACCATTCCTTCAGCTTGTCTAGGTCTTCTTGAAGCCTCAAACAGTCCTCTTCTGTTTTAATCCTTCTCATAATTTTGGCATCGTCCGCAAACATGGAGAGAAATGAATCGATACCCTCCGGGAGATCATTTACATATATCAGAAACAAGATAGGACCGAGTACAGAGCCCTGTGGGACTCCACTGGTGACTTCACGCCAATCGGAGGGCTCACCCCTTACCGTAACCCTCTGCTTCCTATTGCTTAGGTACTCCTTTATCCACTGGAGCACCTTACCAGCTACACCAGCCTGTCTCTCCAGCTTATGTACCAGCCTCTTTTGCGGTACTGTGTCAAAGGCTTTCCGACAGTCCAAGAAAATGCATTCCGCCCAGCCCTCTCTTTCTTGCTTAATCTTTGTCACCTGATCATAGAATTCTATCAAGCCTGTAAGGCAAGATTTGCCTTCCCTGAACCCATGTTGGCGATTTGTCACGAAGTCTCTTCTCTCCAGATGTGTTACCAGGTTTTTTCTCACGATCTTCTCCATCACCTTGCATGGTATACAAGTCAAGGACACTGGCCTGAAGTGTGTGTGTGTGTGTGTGTGTTGTGTGTGTGTGTGTGTTTGTGTGTGTGTGTGTGTGTGTGTGTGTGTTTGTGTGTGTGTGTGTGTGTGTGTGCTGCTTATTCGAACACCAGCACATTATAATTTTACTTCGAAAATGTTTTTGTAAATTTGTGCTTCTTTGTACGACCTAAAAAGTTTACTCTGGCTTTCGGCCTGTGAAAGGTCAGCCGCTTTTTACGGTCGTTAATAACAAAACTTTCCACACCTAATTTGTACTTCTGTCTATTAGAATGAGCATTGATTCCTTGTACCCATACTTTACTTGTGAAACAATTCAATGTGTTCTCGCTTTTTACAAGGAGTTTCTTGTACGATTAATCTCTCTGTTGTTAATGAATACCGACGCTTTTTTTTTTATAATTTGAAAAGTTTCAAGTGTCTGACTAACGTTTCTATGCATCACTGCATTTCATGATCATATTATTATCTCTTATTATTATTATATTATTATTATCATATCAGATAATAGTATTATTATTACTGTGTGATGTTACCCTGACTATGTGAGCCTCCAGGTGTTGAGTGATGTTTCCCTGCCTATGTTAGCTCCCGTGTTCTGACACAGGTTCCATAAGGCTGTTCTGAAGTTAACCAGCCTGGCACATGCCGCAGACGTAATAACTTTTATATGTGGGCTTCAGGAGACAGGTTTGGTATGATATCAACTCCTACATCTTTCTCTGTCCGTTTGATGAAGAACTTATCTCCCATTCAGTATCCTGTGTCTGGCCTCTTGTTTCCACCGCCTAGTTTCATTACTTTGCATTTACTCGGGTTAAATTTTAGCGCCATTTGTTGAACCATTCATTCAGTCTTTCTAAGTCATCTTGTAGCCTCCTACTATCCTCCTCTGTTTCAATCTTCCTCATAATTTTTGCATCATCAGCAAACAGTGAAAGAAACGAGTCTATACCCTCTGGGAGATCATTTACAAATATCAAAACAGTATAGGCGAAGGACTGACCCCTGTGGGACTCCCCTGGGGACGTCTCGCCAATCTGAGACGTCACTCTTCACATTGACTCACTGTCTTCTGTTGCTTAGGTACTCCCTTATCCAATGTAGTTCCTTCCCTTTCACTCCAGTCTGTACCTCTAGCTTTTCACTAGCCTCTTGTGTGGTACTGTGTCAAAGGCTTTCTGGCAATCCCAAAATATGCAGTCTGCCCACCCTCCTGTCTTGCCTGATTTTTGTTGCCTGCTCGTAGAATTCAATTAATACTGTGAGGCAGGACTTGCCATCCCTGACCCCATGTTGATGCTGTGTTACAAAGTTCTTTTGCTCCAGGTGTGCCAATACCTTTCTTCGCACAATCTTTTCCATCAGCTTGCTTGGTATTTAAGTTAGGGACACTGGCCTGTTGTTCAGTACCTTCTGTCTATTCCCCTTCATGTATATTGGGACTACATTAGCAGCTTTCCAAATTCTTGGCAGTTCTCCTGTTGCCAGTGATTTGTTATTCACTATGGGGAGTGGCAGGCACAGTGCTTCTGCTCCTCCTTTAGTATCCAAGGGAGATTCCATCTGGGCCTACAGCCTTTGTCATATCTAACTCTATCAAGGCTTCCATACATCTCCACTGGTAATCTCATGCTCTTCTAGTGGTTCCTAGTTAACTATTTCCTCTCTTATCTCTGGAATTTCCCCTTGCTCTAAAGTGAAACCTGGAATTTATTCAGTTCCTCACACACTTCCTTGTTGTTTGTAGTGAATCCTTCTGCCCCTATCCTTAATTTCATTACCTGTTTCTTTACTGTTGTTTTTCTCCTGATGTGGCTGTGCAGCAATTTAGGTTGAGTCTTTGCCTTGCTTGCGATGTCATTCATATTGTCTTTCTGCCTCTCTTCTCAACCTGACATATTCCTTCCTGAAACTCTGGTATCTTTCTCTGCTCTCAATTATCCTGTTATTTCTATAGTTTCTCCATGCCCTTTTACTTTGCTGTTTAGCTAGCCTAAATCTCTGGTTAAATCATGGGTTTCTCATTCTCATTTCATTGTTTTCCTTTTGGACTGCGACAAACCTGTTTGTTGCTTCCTTGCAGTTCTGCGTGATGTAATCCATCATGTCTTGGGCCATCTTTCCCCTGAGCTTTGTTTCTCATGTTATATCTGTTAGGAATTTTCTTATCTCCTCATAGTTTCCCTTTCGGAATGCCAGCGTTTTGTTTTCCGTATCCCTCCTCGAGCTCAATAACCCTTCTTCAATCAGATACTCAAACACCAGTACACTGTGGTCGCTCATTCCTACTGGGGCCTCGAAACCGATTTCCCTTATGTCGGAGTCGTTCAGGGTGAAGGCTAAGTCGAGTTTCCCTGGTTCATCGTTTCCTCTCATCCTTGTGGGCTCCCTGCCATGCTGGCTTAAAACGATTCTTGTAGCTACATCTATTAGTTTGGCTCTCCTGTATCCTCACCTCCATGTGGTTCCTTGTTCTCCCAGTCTATCCTTCCGTGATTGAAGTCCCTCATGATGAGCAGATGGGATCTATTTCTACAGGCAGCAGAGGCTGCCCTCTCAGTTAGAGTGTTTACTGCCATGTTATTGTTGTCATACTCTTGCCTGGGTCGTCTGTCATTTGGTGGAGGGTTATATATCACTGCTACTACTACTTTAGGGCCTGCCATATTCATGGTGCCTGTTATGTAATATATGAATTCCTCGCAGCCTGGGATAACCATCTCCTTGAAACTCCATTCCTTTCTAATTAGTAGGGCCACTCCACCTCCTCCCCTTCCTTCCCTCTCTTTCCCTATTTCAGTGTAGTCCTGGGAAAACACCGCAATCTTTATGATTCCTGAGCTTTTTGTTTCTGTGAGTCCGATTACATCGGGTTCACTTCTTGTGCTCTTTCCCTTAGTTCACTTGCCTTGCTTGTCATCCCGTCTATGTTCGAGTACATCACCCTGAAACTGACTCTCTTCTGTTCGTTCTCAGGTCTTATTGCTTCCCTTGAGCAGGGATACAGGGAGGGACCGGAATTAGAGGGAGAGGGTGGGGTGTAGAGAAAGAAGGGCTTGTTGTGGTAGGGGAGAAAAAAGGGGTTGGGGGGGGGTATGGCAGGCTTGGGGGGACAGGTGAGAGGGGAAGGCTTGGGGGGATATGGAAGGAGGGAGGGCTAGGTGGATGGGGGAATGGGGTGTTGGGGGGATGGAGGGGTAGTAGAAGAGAAAGGAGGGCTTGGGGGGGAGGGGGGGGAATGAGAGTGCTGTGGGGGATGAGTATACTGGAGAGCTTGATGGGGGGGGGATGTTGGGCTTTGGGGTGGGGGAGAAGGGAGGGCATGGGGGATTAGGGAGGGCATGGGGATTAGGGAGGACTTGGGGGGTGGGAGAGAAGGGAGATCCTGGAAAAGGGGGGTGAGGAGAGGGTGCCCTAGGTTGCACTTTGGGCACCAGGGGTTGGGGCATGTAGGACTCTATTGGGTTTCGGATAGAAGTGGTGTTACTTTCACTACATCTGTTGAGCTGCTTGGAAGGGTTCCACACTCCCCTCTAGGATTGTAGGGCTTGGGGTTGTGGCTCCCTGATTCCGTTCTCTTTCTCTCTCTCTGAGATCCCTTCTCGCGCGGGTCGCTCATTCGCTTGGGGGTTTGGATGGAGGGAGGGTTAGGTGGGATGGGGGAATGGGGGTCTTGGGGGAATGAAGGAGCTTGAGGGGGTACAGAAGAGACAGGAGGGCTTAGGGGGGGGGGAGATTGGGGGAATGAGAGAGCTGCGGGTGATGAGGAAGAAGGGAGGGCTTAAGGGAGGGGAGGAGAAAGGAGGGCTCAGGGGGTGGGGGATACTGGAGGGCTTGGAGGGGGGGAGAATGGAGGGCTTCGGGGTAGGAAGAAGGGAGGCAATGGGGAATTAGGGAGGATTGGGTGGAGAAGGGAAATCCTGGAGAGGGGGGAAGTGGGGGAAGTTGCCCTAAGTGGACACCTTGGGCACCATGGGTTGGGGCATGTAGGACATCTATTGGGTTTCAGATGGAGGTGGTGCTTTCTCACTACGTCTATTGAGCTGCTTGTGGAGGGTTGCCCTCTCCCCTCTAGGAATGAGGGCTCGGGGTGTGTGGCTCCCTGATTCCTTTCTCTCTCTCTCTCTCTCTGTGATCCCTCCTCGCGGCTATTGCTCTCATTCGCACTTCCTTTGTCATATCCCTCTGTAGGAATTGTTTTTTGAACTTCTGTACAAATGCTAGTCTGCTCATCCTTGCTAACAAGTCCTCTTTTGTTCTCTTGCTCGTGATACTACCTTATCAGTCGGTCTCCGTCCTTGTTGTACTGTCCAATCCTGAANACGTATTACAAGATTATTGGGGATTATAAACCTGGATATGCATATGAAATGTCAAGACACATAAGCCTGGAACCCACTTCGGCAATCATCAGCCAGATACCCCAACCCACGTACAGACTGGACGAACGACTCAACGGCTTACTGACTCCTTATGTCCCTTGCGCCTTCAGCCTGAAGTCCCCGAAGGAATTTGTTGACTTACTGCGGGGAACACGGGGCACAGGGATAAGAGCTCGTTGGACGTAGAGTCACTGTTTACCAACGTACCTGTGTGATGAAACATCGGGGATGATAATGGACCGAGTGTATCGTGATCCGGCCTGTACTCCTCTTGACCTACCGAAATATCCTGAGGAAACTACTCCAAGTTGTACTAAGGAGGCACCCTTCTTGAGCCCGATGGGCACATGTATAAGCAAGTAGATGGGGTCGCCAGGTTCTCCCCTAGGTGTCCTGTTTGCGAACTTCTACATGGGTACTATCGAGAAAAAAGTCTTAGTCGACTTGAACTTGAAACCGGCCATATACTGCAGGTATGTTGACGACATTTTTACACAGGTACCTGATGTCAGACATCTGAGGAGCTGAAAGAGGCGTTTGAGCAGAATTCTGTGTTGCGTTTCACTTACGAGATGGAGAAGGATGGGAAGCTGCCCTTTCTAGATGTAACAGTCATGGAAGGAGCGGAGGTTTCCACACTGCAGTCTACACTAAGGAAACAAACATAGGAATGTGCCTAAATGCCAACAGTGACTGCCCAGACAGGTACAAGAGGAGTGTTGTTAATGCTTATGTCGACCGTGCTCTCAGCCACAGCTCAGAATGGAAGCAAGTCGACGAAGAACTCTGTAGGGTAAGGCAGGTTCTAGTCAACAACGGCTTCTCCAATGGTTTCATTGAAGACATCATAAGAAGGAAAGTGAAACGCCATGCAACCTCTGAAGAGACAACTAATACATCACCTATACCCCCTATTAGAGTATTTTACAGGAACTTCTTCTCCACAGCTCATAAAACTGAGGAAAGGGTTCTGAAAGATATTGTTAATAGAAATGTTATCCCTACAGACAAAAATCAGAAGATACAACTAACGATTTACTATAAAACCAAGAAAACGGCCAGCCTACTCATGAGAAACTCTCCAGACATGGAGCAGAACGCTGTAAAAGAGACAAACGTCGTCTATGCCTTCAAATGCCCTCTTGGGGACTGTAAGCCTCAAAAAACTCAGCATATAGGCAAGACAACAACATCTCTTTCCAGGCGTTTAACGATGCATAAGCAACAGGGCTCCATTAAGGAACATATATTCTCTTCCCACAACCAAACCATCACCAGAGAAATCTTAGCAAACAACACAGAAATCATTGATAGATACAGCGACAGCAGGCGGCTTGACATCTGCGAGGCCCTACACATCAAGAAGTCAACACCAGCAATCAACAGCCAATTAACGCACAACTATATCCTACCCACTTCAAGACTCCGCTCCAATATAGAAACATCAAGAAATATGGGCCAATAGGCCTTCTTCAGTTCTATTTGTACCCAACTTCTGCAAATCTATACCCATTGTTCCGTGTTCTGTGTTTTGTTGAAAGTTTGTTTTTCACCCCACTATTGTATTACATCACCTCACCCAAATGCATGTATAAGAGCCAATGCTGTTTCAGGCATAAGTTGTGTGTGGATAAACTAAAGTCTTTGAAAATGTAATAAGTTTTACAAAACGCGCTCAAGTGTTGCGTCAGACTAGAAATAAAAATGAATTTTAGAGAATTGATTTTTCATTTACCGTCACCAGTAAAAAGAAACATAAGGAAAATCGAGAAAATTCGTGTTAGAATTATTAAACTTACTTTTTCGGTCATATTTAATAATATATGTCTACAGGAAAGACTGCTACCAAAATATACTAATATATATATATATATATATATATATATATATATATATATATATATATATATATATATATATATATATATATATATATATATATTTTACTATATATGTATATATTATAAAATATTTATTAGTATATTTTGGTAGCAGTCTTTCTTGTAAACATATGTTATTAAATATGACTGAAAAAGTAAGATTAATAATTCTAACACGAATTTTCTCAATATTTCTTATGTTCCTTTTTACTGTCAATGGTAATTGAAAAATCAATTCTCCAAAATTCATTTTTATTTCTAGTCTGACGCCACACTTGAACGCGTTTCATAATAACGTATTACATTTTCAAAGACTTTAGTTTACACACACACAACTTGTAACCTGAAAACACTCAACAGAGTTTTACTAATTCTAACCCTAAACAGCTTGTCTTATATACTCGCATTTGGGTGAGGTGATATGTTGAAACAGTTTTGGATGAGGTGAACAAACGTTTGACCAACACAAGACAGAACACGGTTCAAGGGGTATAAATTGGATAAGTGAAAGGGATGAATGGAAATAACTGCAAAGGGCCTATTGGCCTATACTTTCTAATGATACTTCTATATTGGTACAGAGTCTTGAAGTGGGTAGAATATAGTTGTGCATTAATTGACTGTTGATTGCTGGTGTTGACTTTTTGATGTGCAGTGCCTCGCAGATGTCAAGCCACCTGCTATCGCTATATCTATCGATGATTTCTGTGTTGTTTATTAAGACTTCTCTGGTGATGGTCTGGTTGTGGGAAGAGATTATATGTTCCTTAATGAAGCCCTGTTGCTTATGCATTGTTAATTGCCTGGAAAGAGATAGTGTTGTCTTGCCTATAAACTGAGTTCTTTGGGGCTTACAATCCCCAAGTGGACATTTGAAGGCATAGACGACGTTGGTCTCTTTTTAAGGCATTCTGCTTTGTGTCTGGAGAGTTTTTCATGAGTAGGTAGAGAGTAAATTCTAAAACAACAAAATTCATCATGTTAACGCTCATTCTAACCTCTCAACAACCAGCTCACAACCAACATGCAGTCTCCATGGTGTAGTGGTAAGGCGCTCGCCTGGCGTTCCGCGAGCGTTTTGTCCTGGGTTCATATCCTGGCCGGGGAGGATTTACTGGGCGCAAATCCTTAACTGTAGCCTCTGTTTAACTCAACAGTAAAATGGGTACTTGGTTGTAAAAACGTTTCTTCGCGGGGGTCATATTCCAGGGAACATAGGATTAATAAGGACTTGTCTGAAACGCTACGCGTACTAGTGGCTGTACAAGCATGTAAGAACTCTTATATATACAAATAAAAAATATAAAAAAACATCTGGACATCATGTTTGTGTGAGTAATTGCAATTACTCACACAAACATTTGGGTACAGGCATGCCTGTACCCAAATAGCCATACTTCTAGCGAAAGGTGAAAGACAAGACTTAGCTGACATACTCCCGAAAATTCTCTCTCACAATGCACTTACAGACACCGTTACTCTAGGACCAATCCTACAGTTCAAATTCCTCCACAAACACATACTCTTAACAATCCATCCTCCATAGTCCCCCCTGAACCAACATCCAGCGCCTCCCCAATAATCAAAGAAAACACAGACAACACTCTCGCAGCTAATCCCAAACTAAAACAAACTCGGCATGCTGCATGCACGACCCTCCCAGTCACCACAAATGCACCCACCCAGGCACCAATTACCCCTGCTACTCATACACGTCTGCAAGATTAACCACATAGTAAGGGGATTTCACGTCTTTCTCTGAGATCTACGACATCTTCCTCTAGAAATTCCTAACTAACTAGGCAGGCAGTATCTTACACGATGTTCAAACAGTTGAACAACAAATATAAAATTCAGGTAAAGTATATACATACAAGGTGAGATACAAAAAGTTGATGAATTTATAGATAGAGCTAGTACATACAATGCCTAAATTTTTGTATCAAACATTTTGGGGGTGTGGTACGTTACATGGAGTTAATTAGGTGGTACTTAGTTTTTATCTTAAACTGGTTGGGAGTGGTACAGTCTTTAACATAATTGGGAAGGTCATTCCACATTCTAGGTCCCTTGATTTGTAAAGCATTTCTAGTTCGATTAAATCGTACTCTTGAAATATCAAATAGGTATTTGTTTCTGGTGTGGTGCTCATGGGATCTGTTACAACCTGCTAGGAAGCTTTTAAGGTCAGGATTGACATTACAGTTCAGCGTTTTATATATATAAAATCCACATGAGAGGATGTGCAGTAACTTAATATCTAACATTCTCAGAGATTTGAGTAAGGGTACTGAGTGATGTCTGGGGCCAGAGTTACATATTGCCCTAATAGCAGCGTTGTGTTGAGTAATTAGAGGACGTAAATGATTTTGGGTAGTAGAACCCCAAGCACCAATACCATAGTTGAGATAAGGATATATGAGAGAGTAATAGAGTGTCACAAGGGCAGGGCGAGGTACATAATATCTGATCTCAGAAAGAATGCCAACAGTTTTTGAAACTTTTTTTTATATATTTAGAATGTGTCTCTGGAAATTCAGTTTCTGGTCAATGAGAACGCCAAGGAATTTGCCATCTACTTTGTTACAAATTTGGGTATTGTTTATCCTCAGATTTATTTTATTTGGGGATTTATTGCCAAACAAAATATAGAAAGTTTTGTCAATATTGAGAATGAGTTTGTTTGCAGTTAGCCAGTGATGGACTTTATTTAGCTCAGTATTCACTGTGACATTTAGAGCAAGGGGGTCAGGACTGGAGTAAATGATGGTCATGTCGTCAGCAAATAGAAATGGTTTGAGATGTTGGGAGGCATTTGGAAGATCATTAATGTAGATGAGAAAGAGGAGAGGGCCAAGTATGCTGCCCTGGGGAACACCAATGTTGATGGGTAGGGTGGGAGAAATTGAATTATTCACAGAAACACACTGGAGCCTGTCAGTAAGGTAAGACTTAAGGTATTGCAGGGAGTGACCTCTGACTCCATAATGTTGTAATTTAAGAAGAAGGTGGTTTCTGCCCGAAACGCTGCACGTACTAGTGACTTTACAAGATTGTAATTACTATCCTATGTATCCTCACAATCCAATGTACCTTCTTGTATATATATATATATAAATAAATAAATAAATAAGGTTTTGGTGGTTGACAGTGTCAAAAGCCTTACGCAGGTCCACAAATAACCCTAACTGAGAACTCATTTTTATCAAGAGCTGCATGTACCAAGTTAATCATACTAATAAGTGCATCGTTAGTGCTTTTTTGAGGTCTGAAGCCATATTGACAAGAGCTAAGTATATTGAGTTTGGCTAGATAAGAGTAAAGCTGCTTGTAGATTACTTTTTCAAATATTTTTGACAAGTTTGGCAGAATTGATATAGGTCTGAAGTTGTTGACATCAGTGGGATCACCACTTTTGTAGACAGGGGTTACTTCACCTTCTTGTGTGTGGTCTGGTCAACATACTTTAGCCACGTTATTGTGACTCATCGCCTGCACAGGGGGTTACTCTCGCGTTTTTTAGAATATCTGGAAAGGTTTGGAGTTCAAGTGACTTGTTGAAGAGCAATGCAATGGCAGGAGCTAAAGATCTGGAGGCTTTTTTGTAAATAAGAGTTGGTATCTCCTCAAGGGCACTAGACTTGGTTTTAAGGGAAAGGATTATACCAGTAACATCAGTGGAATTAGTAGGCATTAGGTACAGAGACTGTGGATAGTTACCTGTATGATAGTCATGAATATTAGTACTGGAAGATGGAATATCATTTGCAAGGGAGAACCCAATGGAAGAGAAGAACCTATTGAACTCAAAAGCAGTATCAGAGGCTGAAAGCAGACCATTGTTATTGGACAGGAGTATTGGTTTGTTATTTAAAATCTTCTTTGATCCCAATATTTGTGAAATTGTGCTCCATGTTTTTTTAATGTTGCCCTTTGTGTGAGTAAATTTATCTTCGTAGTATTTATTTAATTTTGGCTCTTCTAATTATTTTAGATAGCAATGATGAGTAATTCTTTGAAAATTCTTTGGAGACGATTCCTAACCTATACTTCTTCTCAAGATCATGTTTTTTATTAATGGATTTAAGTATCCCCTTTGTAAGCCAAGGATTGTTTAGCCTTTTAGTTGTGACTTGTTTCGTTAGCATAGGACAGTGGGTGTTATAAAGGCTGAGAGTTTTTTGAAGAAATGATTGCATTGCTAGGTTGATGTCACCTATGTTCCCTAATTCGGATTCCCAGTTGATATTAGCAGCAGCAGCTATAAAATTGCCTATAGGAATTTCATTGTGCAGCCTAAAGCTAATCTCCCTTGTCTCTAGAGGTGGTTTGTTAATGTTGGTTAGGAGAAATATGGGATAATGGTCTGTAGTGCTAGTGATGATTATCCCTGAAGTAAGCGGAGAGGTTATGTTGGTCCAGGTGTGATCAAGAGTCGTGGCAGTACTATCAGTGATTCTAGTAGGTCTAGTGATTAAGGGTATGAGGAAGCAGGAATTCATACAGTTGAGGAAACTAGCAGCAGGAGGGTTGTCAGTCTCGCAGCGGTCAACGTTAAAGTCCCCAGAGATAATTAAGTGGTTTTTGTTCAGTCTGTTCTCTAGTATAAGATTTCTAAGGTTAGAGTTAAATTCAGTCACATCAGTGTTAGGAATCCTGTAGACTGCTCCCCAGTCAGGACAGCATCGCTTCCCTTGGCTCTGAAACAGGTAAATATATACTCTCCATAAGGGTCCCTAGATTTAATTACTTTTAAGCAAATCAGTTCATGGTGGTAGTAAAGAGAAGTACCAAGTACCACCACCTCTTTGTATAGGACGACAGTTGTGAATAGCTGAGTAGTTAGATATGTTGTAGAGTCGAGTAGTGTCCTCTTTTAACCACGTTTCAGTAAACACAATAAAAGAGAATTTATTGTCAACTGTTTGAATCAGGGTAATAACATCATCAAAGTGCTTGCTGAGAGATCTTACATTCAAGTTAATTACAGAAACATTGTGATTACACGCTAAAACATTGTTTACACCATGTGCTGTGTAATACCTGCAATTTTGATCATTAGAGTGATGATGATGATGATCATAAAGTGATGAATCTCTGTGATGAGAGGCAGGTCAGGAGGACTGTACTGAGCGGTAGGTCCAGAGGATTGTACTGAGAGACAGGTCCAGAGAAATTTTAGAGAACATCAGTAAAGCTGATAAACGAGCTAATGCCAATGTCATATGACCGAGATGCTTTTATGTGATTTGGGAAGTGGAATCATTCTGCCAAGTAGAAGATATTGTTGAAGATCTGGCTAAAACGAACCTAGTGAGTCAGAGAGAACTATATTTTTTAAAATTTAAGAAGCAAAATGAAAATCCATATCATCAAAACTGCATTTTAGCTTGACCGTGGTATGTAGTGAGAAAATTCCAACGGATATTATCCCATGATAAAGGTACATTGAAGATTTGTTGTGAAAGGTTTAGATGTCGAGCAATTACAAGGAATATGTTGAAATTAACAATGCCATGAAAGTCTGTGTTTTGAATTTAGTCAATTCCTTCAAAAGCATCCATCAAATGAAAACTGAAGAAATAAGCAAGTTGTATTTTTTAATACTTTACCCTTTCTCACCAGAAAAGGGACTGTTGAGCAATGTAACGCATCATGTCTGCAGTAGGATGATATATTAGAAAATTAAAAACTATATTACTTATATAAAGTCCACTACAGGCTCACCATAGCCCGTGCTATTTGGAACTTTTAGTTCCAAGTAGCGAATCTTGAACAACAACAAATATTTTACTTAATTTTTATATTCCATCAATCAATTAATATTTGCAAGAAGCATTCAGTAATATTCGACAGCTTCCTAATAAGTAAATTCATTAATCTTGGAAAACTGATCAGGAGATTCCTACTACTGATAGTACTACAATATAAATATATGACTATTCATGCTAGTACTGATATGTAAGTATATGGCTAATACTTTTATTACTGCAATATAGGTAAATGCCTACTATTGTTGATATTACAATATAAGTATATGCCTACTATTGTTGGTACTACAATATAAGTATATGCCTACTACTGTTGGTTCTACAATATAAGTATATGCCTACTACTGTTGGTACTACAATATAAGTATATGACTACTACTGATGGTACTACAATATAAGTATATGCCTACTACTGTTGGTACTACAATATAAGTATACACATACTACTGTTGGTACTACAATATAAGTATACACATACTACTGTTGGTACTACAATATAAGTATACACATACTACTGTTGGTACTACAATATAAGTATACACATACTACTGTTGGTACTACAATATAAGTATATGCTGTTGTTGCTATTATTAACAGTTTTAAAATTTAAATTTGAACACATTACAACCACTGTGACTATGAGTACCACAACCATTAGTACCACAAACACAATTATCTCTCTCGTTGCTATTAGTTCAACTACCATGTACAGTTACCTCTCCTAACTTTAATAAATAACACAGTTACATATACTACCTTTAATACCATATACAATCACCACTACTTCCTTTAACACCATTCAAAACTCTCTCTACCACCATTAATATCTTAGCACCCATAGGCAATATAAACATCTCTAACATTATCAAAATGTCTAGCTGATACGACAGCAGATACCACTACTACCAGCACCCGTCACTACCACCACAGCAGCTACCACTACTACCAGCACCCGTCACTACCACCACAGCAGCTACCACTACTACCAGCACCCGTCACTACCACCACAACAGCTACCACTACTACCAGCACCCGTCACTACCACTA
>WNGS01168580.1:29438-41399 GCA_020271785.1 Procambarus virginalis | reverse complement strand
TATTCCACAACACTACTTCTGTCATCGATTCCTTGGCTGGCAATAATTTATAAGACCACTAGAAGTGTTGCTGGGGCATGAGAACTGGTACCCAGCTGGCGACCTAAGCAGGCTGTCTCGCTGGACACGGCCGGGTGGATTATTCCAGGTGAGTGGCAGGTTTCACCTGGATGTAGTTTTATGTCGGGCAAGTTTGGCTGAAGTGTTACAGGCTACAGAATCAACGACTTGCAGGGCAAGCTGAGCTTTCCCACTCCCCACGGGTGCTAGGCCGGGTTGTGGACAGTGTCTCAACCTGTGGTACGAACTGCGGCTCCCAGGGTGGTCAGTAGCACCCGAGCACAGGGAAGCAAAGACCTGTAATAGTATTTATAACATCGTAACAGCACTTAAGACACGATAATAATAACTAATATAGAAAAAAGTGCAAATTACACACACTCAGGCCAATCTACAGTAATCACACAGACTTACAGTAATGGCCTTACCTACGTGCTTCCTCGACCTACGTACTCTCTCCCGTTGTGGGCTAATGAGAAACGACAAGCCGCAAGGCTGACTTGAATTCAACACAAGGAATATGAACTTCTTGATAATGAATAATTAATTATGAGTACTCACTTTGATAACCACTTTACATTCAAACTAACAAACAAACAAACACTCACTCACTCACTCACTCTCTCACACACACTCCTTTAAGGTTCAAAATAAGGTTCATTACCTGAGCCTAAATGCACTAAAGTAACTTAAACTCCTACTCGTTGTGTTAGGCCCTCTTGGGATCACTGTGGTGTTTGTTTGATTAATAGATTATTAGTGAACATATTGCTGTGATTAGTTAGGGTTAGGTGAGTCTCCCCTGCAAATCTGTGTTCATTGGCGTTTTTTATGGTGGATATAGTAGAGGGTCCCAGTAGTGGAGTCGGGTTCGTTCTCGACGCACACCAACCCGTCGGCTAGGAGTCCATCCTTGTCAATAACGGCCAAGTGCTCGTTTATCAACCCCACAAACCACCGGTTTTTAAGAATGAAAAACAGTTTACACACGACTCACAACTGATGACTGACTGCTTGGTCGCGGAATCGTCATAGGTCCTCCATATAATGTTGTTAGTTTCTTGAATATCCTGGTTTCGGTGCTGAGGTGATGTCGATCTGTGAGGATGTCGAGGTGTTGCTCGATACGTACTCGTTTCGTAAACCTCCGTACTCGTATCGAGCAACACCTCGACATCCTCACAGATCGACATCACCTCAGCACCGAAACCAGGATAATCAAGAAACTAACAACATTATATGGAGGACCTATGGCGATTCCACGACCAAGAGACGGCTACCTGAACCTTGCAGGAATCAACCTCACTGAGGACCAAGTCACTCTCCTAAATCTGGGTATAAACTGTCACGTTATGTCCAAACCAAGTGAGATGACCCGGAAAGTGGAGTTGGAGATCCTGTTGGACGACATATTCGACCTCGAGACACAAAAGAAGGTCACCACCAAAGACACTTTACAAGCAGAACTTATTGCAGAAGGAGGAAAGACTCGAGGCAACTACAGAAGCACCATACTGTCCCCCAGCTCAAAGCGGCAGCTAAGAGCCTTCGTGAGAACAAGGAGATAGTCGTCAGGAGAGGTGACAAGTCGCCAATATACGTCATTCTTAAAAAAGACCAATATTTGGCGAAAATGAACCTCATACTCTCTGACCAAACTAAATTCCAAAGAGTAACGAAGGACACTACAGCAGAATTAAAAGCAAAGATTAACAAATTCATCGAAACTGTGAACGCCAAGAAATCCGGACTCAACCTGCCAAAGATTATTGGGGAATACAAACCTGCATATGCGTATGGAAATGTCAAGACACACAAGCATGGAAACCCACTTCGGCCAATCATCAGCCAGATACCCACACCCACGTACAGACTGGCGAAGTGACTCAACGGCTTGCTGACTCCTTATGCCTCTTGCGCCTTCAGCCTGAAGTCTCCAAAGGAATTTGTTGACTTACTGCGGGGAAGACGGGCCACAGGGATAAGAGCCTCGTTGGACGTAGAATCACTGTTTACCAACGTACCTGTGGATGAAACAATCGGGATGATAGCGGACAGAGTGTATCGTGATCTGGCCTGTACTCCTCTTGACATACCAGAAAACATTCTAAGGAAACTACTCCAAGCTTGTACTAAAGAGGCACCCTTCTTGAGCCCGGATGGGCACATGTATAAGTAGGTGGGGTCGCCATGGGTTTTCCCCTAGGTGTCCTGTTTGCGAACTTCTACATGGGTACCATCGAACGAAAGGTCTTAGTCGACATGAACTTGAAACCGGCCATATACTGCAGGTATGTTGACGACATTTTTACATAGGTACCTGATGTCAGACATCTGCAGGAGCTGAAGGAGGCATTTGAGTGGAATTCTGTGTTGCGTTTCACTTACGAGATGGAGAAGGATGGGAAGCTGCCCTTTCTAGATGTAACAGTCATGGAAAAGAGTGGAGGTTTCCACACTGCAGTCTACACTAAAAAAACAAACATAGGAATGTGCCTCAATGCCAACAGTGACTGCCCAGACAGGTACAAGAAGAGTGTTGTTAACGCTTATGTCGACTGTGCTCTCAGCCCCAGCTCAGGATGGAAGCAAGTCGATGAAGAACTCTGTAGGGTAAGGCAGGTCCTAGTCAACAACGGCTTTTCCAATGGTTTCGTTGAAGACATCATAAGAAAGAAGGTGAAACGCCATGCAACCTCTGAAGAGACAACTAACACAACACCTGTACCCCTTATTAGACTATTTTACAGGTACTTCTTTTCCACAGCTCATAAAACGGAGGAAAGGGTCCTGAAAGATATTGCTAATAGGAACGTTATCCCTACAGACAAAAATCAGAAGATACAATTGACGATTTACTATAAAACCAAGAAAACGGCCAACCTACTCATGAGAAACTCTCCAGACAAAAAGCAGAACGCTTTAAAAGAGACCAACGTCGTCTATGCCTTCAAATGCCCACTTGGGCCTCAAAGAACTCAGTATATAGGCAAAACAAAAACATCTCTTTCCAGGCGATTAACGATGCATAAGCAACAGGGCTCCATTAAGGAACATATAATCTCTTCCCACAACCAGACCATCACCAGAGAAGTCTTAACAAACAACACAGAAATCATCGATAGATACAGCGACAGCAGGCATCTTGACATCTGCGAGGCACTACACATCAAGAAGTCAACACCAGCAATCAACAGCCAATTAATGCACAACTATATTCTACCCACTTCAAGACTCCGCTCCAATATAGAAGCATCAAGAAATATGGGCCAATAGGCCCTCTGCAGTTACTTCCATTCTTCCCTATAATTTACCCAATTTCACCCAATGCACCGTGTTCTGTCTTGTGTTGAAAGTTTTGTTCACCTCATCCAAAACTGTTGTAACATATCACCTCACCCAAATGCGGGTATATAAGATAAAAGCTGTTTAAATGATAGTATAGTAAAACTCTGTTTAGTGTTTGCAGGTTATAGTTGTGTGTGTGTAAACTAAAGTCTTTGAAATGTAATAAGTTATTAAGAAACGCGTTCAAGTGTCGCGTCAGACTAAAAATAAAAATGAATTTTGGAGAATTGATTTTTTTAATTACCATCGACAGTGAAAAGAAACATAAGAAATATTGAGAAAATTGGTAGTTAGAATTATTAATCTTACTTTTTCGGTCATATTTTATAACATATGTTTACAAGAAAGATATATATATATATATAATAATATATATATATATATATATAATATATATATATATATATATATATATATATATATATATATATCTATATTATACATTACATACAGTTCGTTCCCAACAATTCTAATGGGAACACAGTAGTGAGTAGAAACTCTAGAGAATAAATGAGGAAAATACTTGTAATATTAAATAGAATAAATGCTATAACTTTGTTGTGATTTTTTAATGCTAATGATGCCATTATTTTCTCGGCACGACTCACTGTATGGTTGTGTGGTCCGTGGTCTGTACGACCTTTAACGACCCCATGTCACCTACCACAACTCACCAATCACAACTACCACCCCCCATCAACCACACCTCACCAACCAGAACTACCTCCCTCACCTCACCTTCCACAACTAACACACCTCTCCTATCACAACTACCAGACCTCACCAACCACAACTACCACAACTAACACACCTGGAGTATGCAACTCCAGCATGGAGTCCATGAGCTCAAGCATTACACTAAACTCCTCAGTCAGAAGGATAACACTGACAGCAAACAAGGGCTGTAATGACAGCTTATTACTTTAAGAATGTAGAATTTCAAATCATTGGCACTCTTTGATCACTGGGTCGTGTGCTTGTGTAACTGCTGAGGGCACTTGTCGGAGTACCTCAATCGATTCTCACACCACGTATTTATTTTTTGGAGTGTGGTGTGGCTATGAAATTGACTCGAGTTCAAGTATCCAGAGCATCATGTGTGGTCCACTTCGAAACGTAAGACCGAGTTAATCATGGGGACAAGGGTCTTAGAAGGTGTGAACGGAAAGGCACTTGAAGTTCAAATAATAACATTTATTCATAAAACTTAATAACAATACAAGGCAACAATACCTTAACGTTACGGTAAAGTCCGTAGTGGCGCGCTATCAACACTATACAATCCGGTATACTCGGTTTTGCCGCAGTTCGTAACGACTGCGGCAAAAACAATACAATAACAACAATTAAAGACACAGCAGAGAGCCCTGTCACAGAGACAGTCCTCTGTGCAACACTTAGTTAATAACGTTAAAATTCGTCTCTCCGGACGGCAGTCAAGGCAATCAATTACGTTACATCACTATGACAAACACAAGACAACTGATCTAAACAATTTCAAACAAAACAACACGTCTCAACCAATGTACGTTAATTAGCAACACTAACTAACGTTAATTTTTGTCTCCTGGACAGTCTAACAAAAGCAAGGTAATTTACGTTAATTACAATCTGTCAACACAGACAATCAAGCAATCAAACAAGGCTTAACGAAGTTAATCAGGCAAACAGGATCGTCGGTGACTCTCCGTGATGGGGGGGGACATCTTTCCCCTGTTGAGCTTGTGCACTATGTAGGCCTGGAATTTTCTGGTCGTGCTGGGTATCCGGAGGTTGAACTTGTAATGTGTGACATGCTCCGTGTCCCTGTGGATTTGATTTACGGTATTGAACTAGTGACCGCTCATCGAGTGCTTGTTAAATTTGTGGGGGACGCGGAGTACCGGGCGTTTCTCCAGCGCTGTGAGGGGCAATCCTTGCCCTGCCGGGTGGTGCCAGCACTGTGGAGATTTCCCATCGGAGAGGTGCATTGACGTACGTGAGTGTTCATGGGACGCCCTTGGAGTTTCCCGAGGACCTCCTGCGACGTTACTTCGGGAGGTTTGGAGCTGTCGTCAGTGTGAGGCTGCACAAGCTTTCCTAGGGGAAGTTCCAGGCTGAGCGTACGAACTTTCGGACCCTGGGGATGCGCCTGAGGGCGGACATTCCGTCCTCCGTCCGGCTCCTCGGATATTATGTTCGGGTGTATTATTCCCGTCACCGCGGACATGTTTTCAGTGTGGCATGCTGGGGCATCAGGCTGCCGTCGCCCCCGTGAACCTCTTCCGTGAGGAGGATTTTCTGCCACTCCCTGTGGAGGAGGATTCGATGGGGAGGATGTGTCCGTCCCGTTGGCTGCTGGGGGCCCCCTGTGGTGCCCGACGCATCTCCTGCTGAGGTGGCCCCTCTTCCAGGGGTTGTGGTGCCTTTGGATGTTCAGCCTGCTCCCGTTGGTGTCCCTGATGATCCCGTGGGTTTTCCGGTGGATCTCTGTACGTCGTCTCTGTCTTCTCCACCTGCTGTGCATGTCCCTGCACCCTCGCCATATGTCTCGGCTGTGCAGGGTGCTGCGGTGGATACAGGGCCTCCTACTGTGCTTGGCCTGGTGCCCCATGTGGATGAGGATGCTGCCGTCCTGTGGAGAGCGTCGGTTCGCACGGTTTGTGATGCCCGTGTCTCTGGGTCGGCCTCTGGATCTGATGATGTGCGGCCAGAGCCCAAGCTTTCCTGGCGTTCTTCTTCTGCCTCGGCTGATGTGGGAGATTTCGACGACTCTGGATCTTCCGGCGATGGCGGCGAGGTTTCGGTTGCGTCGCATTCTTCGGTGGTGGCGGAGGTCCATGTGCCTGCGGCTGCCAGTGTCGGTGTTTCTTCTGGTGTGGTGCCTGTGGTGCTTGCTTCCGGTGTGTCGCCTGCATTGGATGGTTCCGGTTCTGCGTGGGGGTGGTTCCTCCTGCCGGTGAGCGTGGTGACCTAGTGGTGGTGTTGAAAAAGACTGCTCGCTCTGGGGGTTCCGTGCCTCCAACTTCGTCCCCTGTTTCATCGGCGGCGGTTTTGAGGCTTCTCCCGTCTCCGACCGTCTCTTCTGCATCTCCTGCGGTATCGGGTGTGGTGTTGCCGGCTCGGCGGCCTTCGTCGTCTTCTCCTGTGCATCCGGCGGCGGGGCCGTCTAGGAGGCCTACATCCGCTTCTTTCGTGTCTTCTGCTTCCAGGGAGGGGGTGGTTCCCTCTACCTTCCCTCGATATGCGACTACTGCCGCCCAGCTTCAGGAGCTGCCGCTTCCGCCTGATCTGGTAATTCCTAAGTTTATGCACGCCCCCCAGAGGCAGGGGGATCGTTGTCATACCGACAGGGAGTATTTAATATGGGAGGCCTATAAGCAGAAATATCCTCTGCATGAGTTTCCTGAGAAATATTCGCCTCCCATTGAGGTGTTTCCTCCCTCTAAGTGATTTTTGTGTGTGTGTGTGTGTGTGTGCTATGTGATGTGGTGTTGTGTCCGTTTGTGTGCGTGGATGTGGAGTGCTGTTGCGTGCGTGGGAGTGTGGGTGGGTCGGGTTTGTTTTCTCGGTTCTTGCGTGCTCTGTGTTTGTTGTGTGGTGGTTGAGCTCTTCGGGTTGCTTGGTTGGCTCTGCTTGTTTATGTTCTCATTGTCATGTATTGCCACTGTGATTTTCCCTTTGTTTCTGTGTTCATTTTTGTGTTTTGTTTATTTTTATTGTGGTTATGTATTTGTGCCTCTTCGTGTGATTTCTGGGGCTAGTAGGCTTGTTTTGAGTTGTTTCAGTGGTTGGGTTGTTGGGTGCGGATCTGGGTTATTTGTACTTGTACTGATGTGCTTATTGTTGTTTTTGTTGTCGGCCCTTCAGGCCAGTGTTTTGTGTATTTGATAATTTGTACTTTTGTGTCTTTGTAATTTGTGCTTTTGTGATCTGTTTATCTGTTCTCGTTGTATTGTACTGGTAAGCGTGCTTGTATGTACACTTAAAAATGAACGATATGTATTGACCTGTTCTTTATATACTTTCTTACATTATGTTTGGTTTTTGTTGTCGGCCCTTCAGCCTGGTATTTTATGTGCTTTTGTTCTTTGTGATTCTGTGATTCTGTAATTTGTGTTTGTGTTCTGTTTTTGTTCTTGTTTTATTGTATTTATTCACATGTACACATGTAAAAATAAAAAAATATATAAAAAATTACGTTACATCACTATGACAAACACAAGACAACTGATCTAAACAATTTCAAACAAAACAACACGTCTCAACCAATGTACGTTAATTAGCAACACTAACTTACGTTAATTTTTGTCTCTTGGACAGTCTAACAAAAGCAAGGTAATTTACGTTAATTACAATCTGTCAACACAGACAATCAAGCAATCAAACAAGGCTTAACGAAGTTAATCAGGCAAACACCGGGTAATTAACAATCACTGAGTAGGCGCACTAATTACTGTCAAACTTACAGTCAATTAACTCACAAAGAATTACGTTAACACTTATCTGATCACTGAGATCAGTTGACGAACGCCGATTAGTCAACACGTTGCTATTACCTCACACTATACTGAATAATTAATAACACTAATTACAACATCACTGACTTCACTTAATAATCACAAATCAACACTACACCCGGTCACGCAGACAACACAATACAGTAGCAAATACAGTGGTTAACCACAGCACTGAATGACACAACACAACACTGTCACTTCATGAATGACAATAAAACACACAAATAATTGGGTAATCACCCCTTACTTTAACAATCTGCTTGTCTTCTAGAACGAAAGAAAAGAAGACATACACGGAAATGGTTAATAACAGTGACGGTATAACTGAACCTCACAAAACAATACACACAAACACAAGGGACACACGCACTAGGGGACACAGGTGGAAACTGAGTACCAAAATGAGCCACAGAGACGTTAGAAAGAGCTTTTTCAGTGTCAGAGTAGTTAACAGATGGAATGCTTTAAGCAGTGATGTGGTGGAGGCTGACTCTATACACAGTTTCAAATGTAAATATGATAGAGCCTAATAGGCTCAGGACCTGTACATCAATTGATTGACAGTTGAGAGGCGGGACCAAAGAACCAGAGCTCAGCCCCGCAAGCACAACTAGGTGTACTCACACCTAGTACACTTAGATGATTGAACGCCGACCTGCATGACACGAGACCGTCGCCCTAAAGTGGAACGCAGGAACGAAGAATCTTTCTGCGCTGCTACAGGGATCGGGAAGCTATGAAATGGTCCATAAAACCCACCAACGAAGTCATGAGACGAGGAAGAACAAAAGACAAAGGGACAGTGAACATGTCAATTCATATCGTATCTACTATATCTACTAACATACAATGACTTTAATAAAATAAAATGACTGGAACTAAGCTATATAATTCAATTTCAAATGTCAGACATTATTACACTAACAGAGACAAAACTTGAAGATATTATTATTAATAAGGTCATATTCCCGAGGAGTGCTCAGCTTGGAGACGTGTCAGAACAACTGGAGAAGGTAGAGGTGATGCCCCTTGCTGGTGAAAGAATACAGTAAAGTATGAGAGTTAAGAGTTGGCAAGCCAGAAGGCAACTCTGCATTTCCTTTATGTCAACCAAGAAGTTGACGTAAAGGCACCGTACGCTTGAAACCAGATGATAAACTGATGATCATTAATGCCTACAGTCCACAAACAAGCGACAAATGTGAAATGGGTCCAGGCTTTTTCTACAAATTTATGAAAAAGCAAGTTGCATGTAACGCTAAAATCCAGAGATTGAAAATAGGGAACAGAGACAGAGAGAAAGAAAAGGAAATGTGTGAAACAATAAATAAAAAAATCGAAAGAGTATTCATGCCAAATTGGATTTTCAGAGAACCAGAATTAATGGCAATTCCAGAGAACACCATAAAGTAGAGATGCCTTGAGACAAAGTGGAAAAGTAACTCAATGAGCTGGGAAGAAAAATAGAAGTTGGTTCAGATGGAGAGAGAGAGAGAGAGAGAGAGAGAATTATCAGGAGAAAGCGCCAAGCCATTACGACTAAGAAAATGGAGTTCAGATCGATGGAGTTGCACCATGAGTGCTGAGAGAATGCACACCTGAACTGCTCATTCCACTTTAATTGATATTTTCAACACCTCTGGGTACAGGAATCTTATTAGATATATGTGAAAAGGCAAACATGGCTCCAATGTACAAAAGTGATAGCAGAAAAGACCCTCTAAATTATAGAACCATATCGTTGACAAGCGGAGTAGTTAAAATACTTGTCAAAAAAAAAGAGCTAAAACCGAACGAGTGAAGCACCTGGTGAGAAATGACAATAACAGACAATAAGACTTTCGAACAGGAAGATCTTGAGAAACAAATGAACTTAGTTTTCATGAGAGATATTTTCATTTTCATTTCATAAGCAATTATAGACCAATATGAAACCTACCCTTACTATCAAAAATATTTGAAAAAATTATCTACAAACAGCTCTATTCCTACCTCGTAAAATTCGACATACTCAGCCCCTCTCAGTTTGGCTTCCGCTCCCAAAAGAGTACCAACGATGCAATTATTAGTCTCCTTGATATAATTTACTCAGCCCTTGACAAAAATGAGTTTCCGATTGGACTCTTCATTGACCTGAGAAAGGCCTTTGATACTGTTAATCACAACTACCTCTTACGTAAACCCCATCATTATGGAATCCGAGGCCATGCCCTGGACTATATCCAATCCTATCTTAGTGATAGACACCAATGTGTAGCCATCATGGCTCCAAACATAACCTCTCCCACTCTACCATTAACCGTTGGAGTGCCACAGGGCAGCATTATGGACCTCTCCTATTTCATATATACATCAATGATCTGCCTAAAATAGTAAGCATCCATCAGTCACAGGAGACTATGGATTGCGCTCTGGAAATATTCTGAAACCTATATTGTTTGCTGATGATACTACCCTCATCTACTCTAACCCCAACACATATACTAAATAATGTTGTTAATATGAACTAAACAAAGGCCACTTATGGATGTCAACACACAAACTAACACTTAACATAGAAAAGACCTACTACATCTTATTTGGAAGCAAATCAACAAATGCAATTCAGCTTCAGATGGACAATGTTAACATTAGTAGTAAAAATGATGGAAAGTTTCTCGGCCTATTCCTAGACAAAGACTCAACTTCAGCACCCACATACAACACATAACTAAGAAAGTCTCTAAAACAGTGGTATTCTCTCCAAAATCAGATACTATGTACCTAACTCTGCTCTCATCTCACTATATTATGCACTAATCTATCCCTATTTAATTATGGTATGTGTGCATGGGGTTCAACCACTGCAAACCAACTCAGGTCCATCATCACCCAGCAAAAATCTGCTATCAGAATAAAACAAATTCTGCTTTCAGACAGCACTCAGCCCCCTTGTTTAACTAACTCCCTAAACATGCTAAACATAATCTCACTCCACACATTCTCTTGTGTCAACTACATTTACAAAACCTGTTTCTTAAATGCAAATCCTGCTCTGAAACTCTCCTGGGACAGATGTAATAGGACCCATTATCTCCACACCAGAAATAAATATTCTTTGATTATCCCCAGAGTCAAACTTAATCTGTGCAAACACTCTATGCAAATAAAGGGACCCAGTCTATGCAACTCACTCCCTAATGAATTGAAAAGCTGTGCAACTTTTGCATGATTCAAAAACAAAAGTAAAAGTACCTAATTCCATCTTCATAGTTTTCTACCTTGTTGATTTAAAATTGCACTGTATCTAGTACTACCCAATCTCCCAATCTTCATGTACCCAATCCAAACAACTTCAATTGTGATCATTGCTGTCTTCTTATATGTGCTTTCATTTGCTGTATGGTGTCTATAATCTTTATTTTAAATTACCTATCAAGCTGTCAATGCAATCAATCAGAGCTTTAGTATACCAATGTGCTTTAATATACCTACTAATCTCTCTCATCTCATTTTTTTCTTTCTTGCAATGTATCTGTTATCATTTTATTAATTCCGCTAGAATTTACTACTTAAAATTATCTGTTAGATTAAGGATCTGCCCGAAACGCTGCGCGCGTACTAGTGGCTTTACAGATTGTAAATTACCATGCTATGTATTCCCACAAACCCAATGTACCTTCTTGTATATAAATAAATAAATAAATAAATAAATAAATAAATAAATAAATAAATAAATAGATAGAGCCACAAGAGATTCTACGCAAAGAGATGGTTGGGTTGACGGTGTTCTGTCCAGACGTGAAAATAAGGCATTTGACTGAGACCCACACAAAAAGGTTGTTCTATACACTTGAACATGCTAGAGGGGTGACAGGCAGACTGCTAACATGACAATCAGACAATGTATCTGACTGAAGGAGGAGTTACTAGAGGAGTACCACAGGGTTCCGTTCTTGCACCAGTAATATTTATCTTGTGCATAAACGATCTACAGAAGGAATAGGAGGAGCATGTTTGCTGATGATGCTAAGCTACGAGGGAAAATAGTAAACTTAGACGATGACATGACCCT
>WNGS01168580.1:0-19907 GCA_020271785.1 Procambarus virginalis | reverse complement strand
AACGGAAAGGCACTTGAAGTTCAAATAATAACATTTATTCATAAAACTTAATAACAATACAAGGCAACAATACCTTAACGTTACGTAAGTCCGTAGTGGCGCGCTATCAAACTATACAATCCGGTATACTCGGTTTTGCCGCAGTTCGTAACGACTGCGGCAAAAACAATACAATAACAACAATTAAAGACACAGCAGAGAGCCCTGTCACAGAGACAGTCCTCTGTGCAACACTTAGTTAATAACGTTAAAATTCGTCTCTCCGGACGGCAGTCAAGGCAATCAATTACGTTACATCACTATGACAAAACAAGACAACTGATCTAAACAATTTCAAACAAACAACACGTCTCAACCAATGTACGTTAATTAGCAACACTAACTAACGTTAATTTTTGTCTCCTGGACAGTCAACAAAAGCAAGGTAATTACGTTAATTACAATCTGTCAACACAGACAATCAAGCAATCAAACAAGGCTTAACGAAGTTAATCAGGCAAACAGGATCGTCGGTGACTCTCCGTGATGGGGGGGGACATCTTTCCCCTGTTGAGCTTGTGCACTATGTAGGCCTGGAATTTTCTGGTCGTGCTGGGTATCCGGAGGTTGAACTTGTAATGTGTGACATGCTCCGTGTCCCTGTGGATTTGATTTACGGTATTGAACTAGTGACCGCTCATCGAGTGCTTGTTAAATTTGTGGGGGACGCGGAGTACCGGGCGTTTCTCCAGCGCTGTGAGGGGCAATCCTTGCCCTGCCGGGTGGTGCCAGCACTGTGGAGATTTCCCATCGGAGAGGTGCATTGACGTACGTGAGTGTTCATGGACGCCCTTGGAGTTTCCCGAGGACCTCCTGCGACGTTACTTCGGGAGGTTTGGAGCTGTCGTCAGTGTGAGGCTGCACAAGCTTTCCTAGGGGAAGTTCCAGGCTGAGCGTACGAACTTTCGGACCCTGGGGATGCGCCTGAGGGCGGACATTCCGTCCTCCGTCCGGCTCCTCGGATATTATGTTCGGGTGTATTATTCCCGTCACCGCGGACATGTTTTCAGTGTGGCATGCTGGGGCATCAGGCTGCCGTCGCCCCGTGAACTCTTCCGTGAGGAGGATTTTCTGCCACTCCCTGTGGAGGAGGATTCGATGGGGAGGATGTGTCCGTCCCGTTGGCTGCTGGGGGCCCCCTGTGGTGCCCGACGCATCTCCTGCTGAGGTGGCCCCTCTTCCAGGGGGTTGTGGTGCCTTTGGATGTTCAGCCTGCTCCCGTTGGTGTCCTGATGATCCCGTGGGTTTTCGGTGGATCTCTGTACGTCGTCTTGTCTTCTCCACCTGCTGTGCATGTCCCTGCACTCGCCATATGTCTCGCGCTGTGCAGGGTGCTGCGGTGGATACAGGGCCTCCTACTGTGCTTGGCTTGTGCCCATGTGGATGAGGATGCTGCCGTCCTGTGGAGAGCGTCGGTTCGCACGGTTTGATGCCCGTGTCTCGGGTCGGCTCTGGATGGATGATGTGTGGCGGCCAGAGCCAAGTTCCTGGCGTTCTTCTTCTGCCTCGGCTGATGTGGGAGATTTCGACGACTCTGGATCTTCCGGCGATGGCGGCGAGGTTTCGGTTGCGTCGCATTCTTCGGTGGTGGCGGAGGTCCATGTGCCTGCGGCTGCCAGTGTCGGTGTTTTCTGGTGTGGTGCCTGTGGTGCTTGCTTCCGGTGTGTCGCCTGCATTGGATGGTTCCGGTT
Organism: Procambarus virginalis; assembly: GCA_020271785.1. Taxonomy (NCBI): domain Eukaryota; kingdom Metazoa; phylum Arthropoda; class Malacostraca; order Decapoda; family Cambaridae; genus Procambarus; species Procambarus virginalis. The sequence goes on along the minus strand of WNGS01168580.1, from coordinate 18,177 downwards.
CTGCGTGGGGGTGGTTCCTCCTGCGGTGAGCGTGGTGACCTAGTGGTGGTGTTGAAAAAGACTGCTCGCTCTGGGGGTTCCGTGCCTCCAACTTCGTCCCCTGTTTCATCGGCGGCGGTTTTGAGGCTTCTCCCGTCTCCGACCGTCTCTTCTGCATCTCCTGCGGTATCGGGTGTGGTGTTGCCGGCTCGGCGGCCTTCGTCGTCTTCTCCTGTGCATCCGGCGGCGGGGCCGTCTAGGAGGCCTACATCCGCTTCTTTCGTGTCTTCTGCTTCCAGGGAGGGGGTGGTTCCCTCTACCTTCCCTCGATATGCGACTACTGCCGCCCAGCTTCAGGAGCTGCCGCTTCCGCCTGATCTGGTAATTCCTAAGTTTATGCACGCCCCCCAGAGGCAGGGGGATCGTTGTCATACCGACAGGGAATATTTAATATGGGAGGCCTATAAGCAGAAATATCCTCTGCATGAGTTTCCTGAGAAATATTCGCCTCCCATTGAGGTGTTTCCTCGCTCTAAGTGATTTTTGTGTGTGTGTGTGTGTGTGTGTGTGCTATGTGATGTGGTGTTGTGTCGTTTGGTGCGTGGATGTGGAGTGCTGTTGCGTGCGTGGGGTGTGGGGTGGGTCGGGTTTGTTTTCTCGGTTCTTGCGTGCTCTGTGTTTGTTGTGTGGTGGTTGAGCTCTTCGGGTTGCTTGTTGGCTCTGCTTGTTTTGTTCTCATTGTCATGTATGCCACCGTGATTTCCCTTTGTTTCTGTGTTCATTTTTGTGTTTTGTTTATTTTATTGTGGTTATGTATTGTGCCTCTTCGTGTATTTCTGGGGCTAGCAGGCTTGTTTTGAGTTGTTTCAGTGGTTGGGTTGTTGGGTGCGGATCTGGGGTGTATTTGTAATTGTACTGATGTGCTTATTGTTGTTTGTGTTGTCGGCCCTTCAGGCCAGTGTTTTGTGTATTGATAATTTGTACTTTTGGTCTTTGTAATTTGTGCTTTTGTGATCTGTTTATCTGTTCTCGTTGTATTGTACTGGTAAGCGTGCTTGTATGTACACTTAAAAATGACGATATGTATTGACCTGTTCTTTATAACTTTCTTACATTAGTTTTGGTTTTTGTTGTCGGCCCTTCAGCCTGGTATTTTATGTGCTTTTGTTCTTTGTGATTCTGTGATTCTGTAATTTGTGTTTGTGTTCTGTTTTTGTTCTTGTTTTTTGTATTTATCACATGTACACATGTAAAAATCTAAAAAATTACGTTACATCACTATGACAAACACAAGACAACTGATCTAAACCATTTCAAAAAAAACAACACGTCTCAACCAATGTACGTTATTAGCAACACTAACTTACATTATTTTGTCTCCTGGACAGTCTAACAAAAGCAAGGTAATTTACGTTAATTACAATCTGTCAACACAGACAATCAAGCAATCAAACAAGGCTTAACGAAGTTAATCAGGCAAACACCGGGTAATTAACAATCACTGAGTAGGCGCACTAATTACTGTCAAACTTACAGTCAATTAACTCACAAAGAATTACGTTAACACTTATCTGATCACTGAGATCAGTTGACGAACGCCGATTAGTCAACACGTTGCTAATTACCTCACACTACTACTGACAATAATTAATAACACTAATTACATCACTGACTTCACTTAATAATCACAAATCAACACTACACCCGGTCACGCAGACCAACACAATACAGTAGCAAATACAGTGGTTAACCACAGCACTGAATGACACAACACAACACTGTCACTTCATGAATGACAAATAAAACACACAAATAATTGGGTAATCACCCCTTACTTTAACAATCTGCTTGTCTTCTAGAACGAAAGAAAAGAAGACATACACGGAAATGGTTAATAACAGTGACGGTATAAACTGAACCTCACAAAACAATACACACAAACACAAGGGACACACGCACTAGGGGACACAGGTGGAAACTGAGTACCAAAATGAGCCACAGAGACGTTAGAAAGAGCTTTTTCAGTGTCAGAGTAGTTAACAGATGGAATGCTTTAAGCAGTGATGTGGTGGAGGCTGACTCTATACACAGTTTCAAATGTAAATATGATAGAGCCCAATAGGCTCAGGAACCTGTACATCAATTGATTGACAGTTGAGAGGCGGGACCAAAGAACCAGAGCTCAGCCCCCGCAAGCACAACTAGGTGTACTCACACCTAGTACACTTAGATGATTGAACGCCGACCTGCATGACACGAGACCGTCGCCCTAAAGTGGACGCAGGAACGAAGAATCTTTCTGCGCTGCTACAGGGATCGGGAAGCCTATGAAATGGTCCATAAAACCCACCAACGAAGTCATGAGACGAAGGAAGAACAAAAGACAAAGGGACAGTGAACATGTCAATTCAAATCGTATCTACTAACATACTATGACTTTAATAAAATAAAATGACTGGAACTAAGCGATATAATTCAATTGCAAATGTCAGACATTATTACACTAACAGAGACAAAACTTGAAGATATTATTATTAATAAGGTCATATTCCCGAGGAGCTGCTCAGCTTGGAGACGTGTCAGAACAACTGGAGAAGGTGGAGGTGATGCCCCTTGCTGGTGAAAGAATACAGTAAAGTATGAGAGTTAAGAGTTGGCAAGCCAGAAGGCAACTCTGCATTTCCTTTATGTCAACCAAGAAGTTGACGTAAAGGCACCGTACGCTTGAAACCAGGATGATAAACTGATGATCATTAATGCCTACAGTCAACCAACAAGCGACAAATGTGAAATGGATCCAGGCTTTTTCTACAAATTTATGAAAAAAGCAAGTTGCATGTTGTCGGGGTTTCACGGTTCTCGTTAGAGAAGGGTTAAAGCAAAGGTAGACTGGATCTCCTTTCCAGGTGGTGCTCCGACAATAACCCTTACTCACTGTCGTTCGGCGGGTCTTCCCTCGATCCTCTAGGCTCCACTGCTCGCCTCGGAGAGTACCCCAGTCGGTCTCACAACCGGCCTTTAAATTGCAAGATGAGTGGGGCACAGATCGTTCCCTCAATCTGTGGCCCGCCCCGACACCGAACTCTTACACAGCCTTTAAGGTCGCCAACTGGTTTTCAGGTGTCCAGTAACACTGCAGTGGTCAGGTGTAATTGTGGGAAGAGCAAATTCCAGTAATATGGTATCAGGCAGGTCACTCTGCTTTACTTCATTACACGGTCACAAGATAAATGGAGGGGATGATATCAAACACCAAAGAGTTTTGGTATTTTACTTAAAAGACAACGAGATATATATATGCATCAATGTATCAGGAATAATATATGACAATTGCTCCATTCATAGCATAATATTCTGGAGCGCACCAATATGGTAACACCGGCAGCGCCCCGCGTCACCTGTCAGATGTCGGCTGGCCGGGACCCTCGCGATCGTGGGAACAGACTAGTACTTGTTTTCTAATTCTGTCACGATCCCCGTTTATTTAACTTTTTCCAAAACACTGTATTCAACATTCACATGGCTTACTTATGATTTCACTGGCCTCACGATCAACATCTTATTCACAATACTCTCACAGTGACTTTCCACCGTACCAAAAGATTACTCTATTCTTAATAATATTTACTGTGAATGCACTCGCTTGATCACTGAACTTTTCTTTATATCTATACTTTCTCTCACAGAGATATCACTGGCAATCACTTCACGTATATGATATTATTCAGTACACAGTCATGTCATATATAAATCAGTAATCAAATTTCAGGCATATATATATATAAATCATGAAGATCAATACACAGGCATTTATATCAATAGATCATAGAGATCAACACACAGGCATTTATATCGATAGATTATAGAGATCAACACACGAGGACTTATATCAATAGATTATAGAGATCAATCCACAGGCATTTATATCAATAGATTATAGAGATCAATCCACAGGCATTTATATCAATAGATTATAGAGATCAACACACCAATATCTGGTTTACTACCAATATATAATAATAATACTCACTGGAAATTAATAATAGTCACAGCACATTCTTTGATGAATCTTGGTGCTTGCACACACCCACACATAGATATATATGTAAACTGATACTGTGAGCGCTCTGGGTAGGCTCACCACACACTGTGCTCTCTGTGACTTAGACTCAAGTGAGACTTGCTCACGACATATAAAATATCCTGACAAGAAAATATATAGCTAACTAAAGGGGAAATGGGAGGGTAACTGTAAACACCTACTTCACCTATCCTAGGATGACAGTTGGGTTGTAGCTCCTGGTCCAGGCTCTCGCCTCGTTCACCATCCAGAAACACAAGCCCACGCCTTAGGATGTCGCGTCTCGCCGCTTCTGTACACAGCAGGTCCGTGCTTCCCCTACAGTACGTCGCCGGGTTGAAGTCGGTCTCCTGGCCGTCAACTTTCCTCCCAACTACGGCAGCCAGCCTACGTCTCGGCGGTCGTCGCACGTTTCCCAATTAGTCCTTGTCACTGTACTCCCAGAGGAACTGCCTCTCACCACTACGAAGTCGCTGTGAAGTTATCAGCCGTCCCAGACGATGCTGCTTAAGCTCCACATGCACAGCACCCGACTTCAGAGCACTTGAAGCTCACTTCACTGTCAATTCCCTCGTCGTCTAGATATATCGCTAGGTATTTGGGAAGACTTCTCGACGTGCTTGCATTCAACTGTTGACTCGTAGGGTTCCACGAAGGTGGGTTACTGTCAAACTTGACAGGATCGTCGATCACACGTTCAACCTGGTTGACAAGACGGTCAACCCGGTTCACTCACGGTGGGTTGGCCCGGCCACTAAGTTGTCTCTTATACTGGTGAACTGCCAAGGACGTCACACGTCGATGCCCGGCCCACTTCTTGCAACGCACCTGTCCCTGAGCACTTGTTGCTCAATATTCTGTCAATTCCTTATCTGAGCCACATCTGGGTTGCAGGAAGCCCTCACAGAGTGCGCGCCAACAACTGGAGACGCTTACATCCAGCGGAGTTCGGTAAATCCGTCACTCTGACAGGACGACCGATCGCGCGTCCTACCTCTCGGACGTGTCGTGAAAGACTGATATCGCCACGGCGCCAACACGGCCGGACCCCCTATGCCTATGTGACTTTTCCCAAAGTTGGTTTTCATTGGCTCCCAGTGCCACGTCGCTGACGGTGACCAATCTGGCGCCACTGACGTCACACAGTTTTGGCGGGAGAACAGACTCGCCAGCGCCATATTGGCTCCCTAAAGGGCCTATCCCACAGGCCAAAATGTTCTTATTTCACAAATTTCTCGGCTCATCGAGAATACTGTTCTCTCCCACATATGTTCAATTGATGCCTGCAATGTAGAGAACGCTCGGGAATAGTGGACATGACTCTTACAGCAGGCGTGGGAGAATTAGAAGGGTGGGAACACCGTCACAATGTAAACGGTAAAATCCAGAGATTGAAAATAGGGAACAGAGACAGAGAGAAAGAAAAGGAAATGTGTGAAACAATAAATAAAAAAATCGAAAGAGTATTCATGCCAAATTGGATTTTCAGAGAACCAGAATTAATGGCAATTCCAGAGAACACCATAGAGTATATAGAGGTGCCTTGAGACAAAGTGGAAAAGTAACTCAATGAGCTGGGAAGAAAAATAGAAGTTGGTTCAGATGGAGAGAGAGAGAAGAATTATCAGGAGAAAGCGCCAAGACATTAGTCTAAGAAAATGTAGTTCAGATGGAGTTGCACCATGAGTGCTGAGAGAATGCACACCTGAACTGCTCATTCCACTTTAATTGATATTTTCAACACCTCTGGGTACAGGAATCTTATTAGATATATGTGAAAAGGCAAACATGGCTCCAATGTACAAAAGTGATAGCAGAAAAGACCCTCTAAATTATAGAACCATATCGTTGACAAGCGTAGTAGTTAAAATACTTGTCAAAAAAAAACGAGCTAAAACCGAACGAGTGAAGCACCTGGTGAGAAATGACACAATAACAGACAATAAGACTTTCGAACAGGAAGATCTTGAGAAACAAATGAACTTAGTTTTCATGAGAGATATTTTCATTTTCATTTCATAAACAATTATAGACCAATATGAAACCTACCCTTACTATCAAAAATATTTGAAAACATTATCTACAAACAGCTCTATTCCTACCTCGTAAAATTCGACATACTCAGCCCCTCTCAGTTTGGCTTCCGCTCCCAAAAGTGTACCAACGATGCAATTATTAGTCTCCTTGATATAATTTACTCAGCCCTTGACAAAAATGAGTTTCCGATTGGACTCTTCATTGACCTGAGAAAGGCCTTTGATACTGTTAATCACAACTACCTCTTACGTAAACCCCATCATTATGGAATCCGAGGCCATGCCCTGGACTATATCCAATCCTATCTTAGTGATAGACACCAATGTGTAGCCATCAATAACATAACCTCTCCCACTCTACCATTAACCGTTGGAGTGCCACAGGGCAGCATTATGGACCTCTCCTATTTCATATATATACATCAATGATCTGCCTAAAATAGTAAGCATCCATCAGTCACAGGGGACTATGGATTGCGCTCTGGAAATATTCTGAAACCTATATTGTTTGCTGATGATACTACCCTCATCTACTCTAACCCCAACCACATATACTAAATAATGTTGTTAATAATGAACTAAACAAAGGCCACTTATGGATGTCAACACACAAACTAACACTTAACATAGAAAAGACTTACTACATCTTATTTGGAAGCAAATCAACAAATGCAATTCAGCTTCAGATGGACAATGTTAACATTAGTAGTAAAAATGATGGAAAGTTTCTCGGCCTATTCCTAGACAAGAGACTCAACTTCAGCACCCACATACAACACATAACTAAGAAAGTCTCTAAAACAGTTGGTATTCTCTCCAAAATCAGATACTATGTACCTAACTCTGCTCTCATCTCACTATATTATGCACTAATCTATCCCTATTTTAATTATGGTATGTGTGCATGGGGTTCAACCACTGCAAACCAACTCAGGTCCATCATCACCCAGCAAAAATCTGCTATCAGAATAATAACAAATTCTGCTTTCAGACAGCACTCAGCCCCCTTGTTTAACTAACTCCCTAAACATGCTAAACATAATCTCACTCCACACATTCTCTTGTGTCAACTACATTTACAAAACCTTGTTCTTAAATGCAAATCCTGCTCTGAAACTCTCCTGGGACAGATGTAATAGGACCCATTATCTCCACACCAGAAATAAATATTCTTTGATTATCCCCAGAGTCAAACTTAATCTGTGCAAACACTCTATGCAAATAAAGGGACCCAGTCTATGCAACTCACTCCCTAATGAATTGAAAAGCTGTGCAACTTTTGCATGATTCAAAAACAAAAGTAAAAAGTACCTAATTCCATCTTCATAGTTTTCTACCTTGTTGATTTAAAATTGCACTGTATCTAGTACTACCCAATCTCCCAATCTTCATGTACCCAATCCAAACAACTTTACAATTGTGATCATTGCTGTCTTCTTATATGTGCTTTCAATTTGCTGTATGGTGTCTATTAATCTTTATTTTAAATTACCTATCAAGCTGTCAATGCAATCAATCAGAGCTTTAGTATACCAATGTGCTTTAATATACCTACTAATCTCTCTCATCTCATTTTTTTCTTTCTTGCAATGTATCTGTTATCATTTTATTAATTCCGCTAGAATTTACCTACTTAAAATTATCTGTTAGATTAAGGATCTGCCCGAAACGCTGCGCGTACTAGTGGCTTTACAAGATTGTAAATTACCATGCTATGTATTCCCACAAACCCAATGTACCTTCTTGTATATAAATAAATAAATAAATAAATAAATAAATAAATAAATAAATAAATAAATAGATAGAGCCACAAGAGATTCTACAGCAAAGAGATGGTTGGGTTGACGGTGTCTGTCCAGACGTGAAAATAAGGCATTTGACTGAGACCCACACAAAAAGGTTGTTCTATACACTTGAACATGCTAGAGGGGTGACAGGCAGACTGCTAACATGACAATCAAAGACAATGTATCTGACTGAAGGAGGAGTTACTAGAGGAGTACCACCGGGTTCCGTTCTTGCACCAGTAATATTTATCTTGTGCATAAACGATCTACCAGAAGGAATAGAGAGGAGCATGTTTGCTGATGATGCTAAGCTACGAGGGAAAATAGTAAACTTAGACGATGACATGACCCTCAAGATGACCTGAACAAAATAAGTGCATGGAACAACACTTGGCAAATATAATTTAATCTAAATATATGTCATGTTATTGACTGTGGAATAGGAGAAAATAGGCCACACACACACACACAGCCAACAAATTTTGTGGAAAGGCATTAAAGAACTCTGACATAGAAAATCTAGGAGTGGCTCTGGATAGTAGATTATCACCAGAGGACCACATAAAGAACATTGTTTCAAGAGCATATGCTACGCTCTCCAACTTCAGAATAGCTTTTAAATACAAGGAAGGTGAAATATGTAATTGTTCACGACTTTTATGAGACCAAAATTGGAATGTGCCATATCTCAAAAAACATAGCAATAAATTGGAAAAGGTGCAAAGACATGCTACATAATGCCTTCCGGAACTGGAAGACAAAAGCTACGAGAATAGGTTAGAAGCGTTAAATATTCCAAAGCTAGAAGAAAGAAGAAAAAGAGGTGATATGATCACTCCATACAAAATTGTAGCAGATTTCGACAAAATTAACGAAGAGGAATTCTTGAAACCTGCAACTTCAAGAACAAGAGATCATAGATTCAAACTAAAAAACAAAGATGCCGAAAAATATATTTGAACGTTTTCTTTTGCAAAACAAAGTAGTATCCTTTGGAACAAGTTAAGTGAGAAGGTGGCGGGGGCCAAAACCGTCAGTAGTTTCAAATCGATATATGACCAAGAGTACTGGGAAGACGGGACACCACGAGCGTAGCTCTCATCCTGGTAACTACACTTAGGTAATTACACACACACACACACACACACACACACACACTGACTCCGTGGAGGCTGACTCCATACACAGCTTCAAGTGTAGATATGATAGAGCCCAATAGGCTCAGGAATCTGTAAACCAGTTGATTGACAGTTGAGAGGCGGGACCAAAGAGCCAAAGCTCAACCCCCGCAAGCACAATTAGGTGAGTACACACACACACACACCACACACACACACACAACACCACACACACACACACACACACCACACACACACACACACACACACACACACACACACGTACGTTCCAAAATAACTAGATACTAATCAAATCAGCCTATGCTGTCATCCTAAGCATTTCTCACATAATATACAGACTGACTTCCGAAAGGTTGTAAACACAAAATGAGTCTCATCAACGTCACGAGCATCATCACGGCGAGAATGGACCACCATTTACAATATCCAGACGAGTTTGAAATTAATGTCGAGCGACCCGGCCATTTGGCTGCCATGGACGCGTCAAAATTTCTGGGCCTATAGAGAAGGAAGGATGGGACAGAAGTTAGTTTCCTTTTGTCTGCTAAGCCGTGGGCCATATAGCCTTGCCCTGGATCTCTGCTAAAGACGGAGAAGACAAAGCTCTCTGTATCCAATTTTCCTGCAAATTGAAGCGTCGATCTCTCGGGTCAAAGAAACTCAAGCTCCACTAATTTCTATAGATTACAAAGACCTAATCCTATATGAATCTGCAGATTACTAAATATACACTTCGCCTATAGTTCGAGGTATTAAAGGAATACAATTTTGAGTAACTGCAATGTTTTGTTGGGTCAGCGACCCATCAATACCCAGCACTGAAAAAGCTCTTCAGATGCAATTGCTTACGAAAAGTCATTATTTCCCGTGGTGTAGGTAGAAAATCTACTATATCACTTACTCGTGCAAGGTAAAAGGACGAAAATGGTAGATTTCCCCTTTTACAAATTAAAGAAAAAGAGGGGAATAGGTGCCTAGATAAAGATTAAGATTCAGAGTGAAACACAACAATTAAGAAGCCACGATGGATGGACTCTGACTCTTTCATGGCTTAGTTGAGAGGGAAGCCACTCATCTCAGCTGCCTCGAACCCTATTATGTCAAGTTCTCGTGCTTGGGACCTGAAAACAAGAAGCCAAAGACCTCCCAACTGACAACGATCTCCAAGTAAAGGCGAAGAACACTGACGACCCTACGAGACGATGCCCAGTCAAGAGAACACTGTAGACCCTACGAGACGATGCCCAGGTCAAGAGAACACTGTAGACCCTTCGAGACGATGCCCAGGTCAAGAGAACACTGTATACCCTTCGAGACGATGCCCAGGTCAAGAGAACACTGTATACCCTTCGAGACGATGCCCAGGTCAAGAACACTGTAGACCCTTCGAGACGATGCCCAGGTCAAGAGAACACTGTAGACCCTCGAGACGATGCCCAGGTCAAGAGAACACTGTAGACCCTACGAGACGATGCCTGGTCAAGAGAACACTGTAGACCTTGAGACGATGCCCAGGTCAAGAGAACACTGTAGACCCTTCGAGACGATGCCCAGGTCAAGAGAACACTGCTGACTGTCGTGACCAGAAGGGTACGACCGCCTGGAGTGCTGACCAACACACAGCCTCCAGTCAGCAGGTAACAAAGGACGCCTCCACAGCCTGAACCTCTTCACGGGAGCAGAGGACAGTCCGGACCTCGCAGTGGAGGCCTATTACAAGATGCCGCCACAACACAACATTGTGGGAATGAGGAGTCCTTAGGCAAGGAGAGCAACGATTCCCAGGAATGGAAACAAGGATAACTCAGGGAAGGATAGCAAGGATAACAAGGATATCCAGGCAAGGATAGCAGGATATCCCAGACAAGAATAGCAAGGATATCCCAGCAAGGATATCCAGGCAAGGATAACAGGGATATCCCAGGCAAGGATAGCACGGAAATCCCAGGCAGGATAGCAAGGATAACAAGGATATCCCGGCAAGGATAGTACGGATATCCCAGCAGGATAGCAAGGATATCCCAGGCAAGGATAACAAGGATATCCCAGACAAAGATATCCAGCAAGGATACCAAGGATATCCCAGACAAGAATATCCCAGGCAAGGATAGCACGAAAATCCCAGACAAGTATAACCCAGCCAGGATAGCAAGGATATCCCAGGCAAGTTATAGCACGAACATTACAGGCAAGGATATCAAGGATAAGAAGGATATCGCAGATACAGACGAGGAACACAAGGAGGATGGCAACATGGAGCAAGAGTCGCCATGGAGAGTGGACCAGAGTGCGGGAGAGTCGACTTCCAAGATGTATTTCGGAAACTGGTTGTAAGAGATTGCTTCTAAGTCTTCTCTGTAAACAAGGCTGTAAAGTGGTCACATTAGTCGTGTTTCTCATTATTTTGTTATATGTCTCATCAATAAGAAAAAGATTGAAACGCGCAGAGACAAATCCTTCCAATCACTTAAAGATTGGTTTTCTTGGAGACAGGAGAGAGAAGTGTAGAGCGAATCTGATTCAAAGTTCAAGGAATATTACGTAAGGGTTTCGGCAGTTTGGAACAAAGTCTTCGCAAGCTGTATCGCTCTTCGTATGACTACTGATTGGACTTCCGGGTCTGCGTTCGATCCCCTATGATTGCCTTCCACAGGTCTGTCTCAGATGCTTGTTCTGATTTGTGTCTATACTAGTGGTGAAGGGTAGGCAAGGTGGTGAAGGGTAGGTAAGGTGGTGAAGGGTAGGGAAGGTGGTGAAGGGTAGGGAAGTGGTGAAGGGTAGAGAAGGTCGTGAAGGGTAAGGAAGGTGATGAAGGGTAGGCAACGTGGTGAAGGGTAGGGAAGGTGTGAAGGGTTGGACGGTATTTTTAATTATTATATTATTTCTACCACAGACGAGGCCACACATTTACAATGCTAACCAGCATATATATATATATATATATCTATATATATATATATATATATATATATATTATATATATATATATACATACATATATATATATATATATATATATATATATATATATATATATATATATATACTATATATATACGAGACTGAGACTGATGGATGCCTACTACCTACTACCTACATATATATATATATATATATATATTATATATATATATATATATATATATCTATATATATATATATATACATTTTTCTTCTGTCCTCCATGGACAGGGTTAGAGATGTGTTAAACATATAGTTCAGGGGTTTATTGAACAATCAACCACAGAAGGTGATTCGGTACTTTTAAATGCTTGCTAAGCTAACCTACATACGTAAATACATAGATACATAAATTTACATATGCCCTACGTAAATTGTTCGATTTGTCTTTTGCATAGTGTCATTAATGTGCATTTACAAAGGTGAAATGTAATTCTGATCAGCTTCCATATATACGTTATACACATACATATACATACATACACGCATATACGTACATATACATATAAACATGCATATATTCACACACATGCATTCACATACATTTGTCTCTTTTACTCTGACAGGGTGAGATAGCTGACAGAGAAACTAGTGTGCAATTAAGCACTTAATCACTGAAGATGATTAAGGTGCTTTTACAAGCTCAGGTTATATAGTTACATCACGAACATACATTGTATAATTGATACATTACATGGTCAATCTTGGGTACAAGTCCAATATATCATCAAGTGTTCCAGTACTCATATAGTAATTACACAGTTCAGCATACCTTAGCCCAGGGGGCGAAAGTCAGCCAATATGGGACATTCTACAATATAATGTTCAAGAGAGTGCATGTTTTCTCTTTCACAAAGTTGACACATTGTGTACTCGACATTTGGGTTTTGAGAAAGCTGCCAGATACGTCTATATCCCAGGCGTATTCTGGCCACTATAACATCACATTGCCGGGTTCTTGCTCTATTAGTCCCATATGTGAATGTCTCCTCACGATATCTATCATAATATTTAATGCTACAACTTTCAGGTCTTTGTGAATTTGTTAGGTCGGTGAGATCTTCATTAGATATTTGTTTAAGTATTCTCTTTGTCACTGCTAATGAAATACCCATATCAATTTCTACCACTGGTTTTCTACAGGCTGTCTTTTACAAGCATATCAACAGTGTCATGCCTTGAGATGCCAACATGTGATGGTATCCATAGGAATTTAATTTCAAATCTGTTTTCTTTAGCCTGGAATCATTGAGATACAAGTGTTGCCTGGATGCATAGAGGCACCAGTGTTGCCTGGAGGCATAGAGGCACCAGTGTTGCCTGGAAGCATAGAGGCACCAGTGTTGCCTGGAAGCATAAAGGCACCAGTGAAGCCTGGAAGCATAGAGGCACCAGTGTTGCCTGGAAGCATAAAGGCACTAGTGAAGCCTGGAAGCATAGAGGCACCAGTGTTGCCTGGAAGCATAGGGGCAGAGGTGTGTCCTGGAAACATTGCCTCCGTGTTTTGCATGGTTTTGTTGTTGATGTGGACTCCACAAAATATTGTGGCGTCCACATCAATATGATCTTGTAAAAGTATGGCAATAATAATCTTGTGCAAGTGGATCAATAATGATCTTGTGCAAGTGGATCAATAATGGTCTTGTGCAAGTGGATCAATAATGATCTTGTGCAAGTGGATCAATAATGATCTTATGCATGTGAGTCAATAATGATCTTATGCATGTGAGTCAATAATAAGTTTGGTAGTGAAGTTTGAATATTAAAGTGAGCTGCAACATATTCTTCCTTGCAGCGTCCACCATGGTTGTTGATATTCCTAAGGCAACAGGAATATCAACATACTATTACCTTAGTTCCTAAGGCTACAGTACGGCAAGAGCTCCTAACGCAACAGTAAGGCAAGAGCTCCTAAGGCAACAGTAAGGCAAGAGCTCCTAAGGCAACAGTAAGGCAAGAGCTCCTAAGGCAACAGTAAGGCAAGAGCTCCTAAGGTAACAGTATGGCAAGAGCTCCTAAGGCAACAGTAAGACAATAGCTCCTAAGGCAACAGTAAGGCAAGAGCTCCTAAGGCAACAGTAAGGCAAGAGCTCCTAAGGTAACAGTAAGGCAATAGTAAGGCAAGAGCTTCTAAGGCAACAGTAAGACAATAGCTCCTAAGGCAACAGTAAGACAATAGCTCCTAAGGCAACAGTAAGGCAAGAGCTCCTAAGGCAACAGTAAGGCAAGAGCTCCTAAGGCAACAGTAAGGCAAGAGTTCCTAAGGCAACAGTAAGGCAAGAGTTCCTAAGGCAACAGTAAGGCAAGAGTTCCTAAGGCAACAGTAAGGCATGAGCTCCTAAGGCAACAGTAAGGCAAGAGTTCCTAAGGCAACAGTAAGGCCAGAGTTCCTAAGACAACAGTATGGCAACAGTTTCTAAGGTAACAGTAAGGCAAGAGTTCCTAAGGTAACAGTAAGGCAAGAGCTCTTACCCAACATCAGCTCATCGGAAGCTTGCCCACATAAACTAATTTATTTAATGACAAATTATTCGTGTTTTAATATGAATAAATTTACTTTGAATGCCCAGTTATAATCATATTAAAGTACATGATGAAACTCGGGCCAACCTTCCCATTCACCTGGGCTCTAGAAGACTCTAACCCTCGACCCTACCTGTGTAAGGGTCAAGCTCTATCGACTGGTGCCAACTTTCCGCCGGATAGATTAACGTGATGTCATGTATACGAACGTTTTGCAAACTTGTTACAAATGTGAGTCTGCCTTGGGACGAATGGTCGCTGATGGCTGTCCCTTCCTCAATTCATGAGGAAGGGACAGCCATCATGAGACTGTTGATGGCTGAGCGTCTTGTGTTGTGGTTGCGATTCTCTGTGTGACTACCAAGTTGGGTCAGGCGGAAAAATTTGAAAATATTGCCCTGACAGTATACATAATAGTATGTCCGCCAACATCTCTTGTTGTGATCTCTCTCTCTCTCTATTTATTTAAAAAAAAATATATCCAATGAAGGTTTTAAATGCAAAGGAATAGACAAACAGCTAATTTAACAAATCAATCTTTTTATTTCTTTAATTTTTTGTATAAACCTTATTACATATTGAACTTGTTCCTTCTCACCGGGAGAGGAGACCACACATATGCCGGAGACGGCACAAATAGCCCTCCGTTCCAGCCGTGTTCTTAAAAATCTGTTCCTTAAGCATCCTCAGTCCGTCTCTCTCAAGCCCACGCTGTGCGTACCGATTAATTCTTTTACGATCTTGGTCATACGTGGAGCCCGTGGAAGCGTCTCTGGTTTGGTCTTGAAGACGTCGCAGCAGGTTAGGGAGAAATGGACGCCAGTCTGAGTTGATGAGCATCGCTTCCTGGAACATCTTCTCTAGTGGAGGGTGTTGGATATTGGTCACCTCCAGTATATCCTGCATCAGACGGCCATAGGAAAATACATCGCTAGCGAATGTACTAGGTTGCCCCCCAAGGACTTCTGGGGCGTAGAACGGGTAATCCTCGGGGTCACCGCCCAAGTAGATATTTTCTCCGATCTTGCAGGCTAGTCCGAAGTCGATTATGCTAATTTTTGGTTCATGGGGTGAGCCTTGAATCATTATGTTATCCGATTTGATATCATTGTGAACGTAGCCCTTATAATGAATTTGTAACAATTTTATGCCAATCTCGAGCCCGATCTTGATTAGGTCATACCTTGGATCGCACATTATCTTGTCTAGGTTGGTGCTCCCTTTGTATGTCGTGAGAAGAGCTAGGGGTTATATGATACCCCGAGTAGGAGGGGAGCGCCGCCAGCCCCCTTCAGCTCCGACAAGACCTGAACTTCGCGCTCGAAGCTATTTAATGCCTTAGGACCATTAGCTACCTTAAGAGCGGCTGACTCGCCATGCCAGTTAACCAGCGCGACGGTCCCGTAAGCTCCGGAACCTAGAGTTTTAGTCTTGTTTTTCAGCAACTTATAAACTTCGTCAAACCCAAGGAGGTCCATTTCCCCTGCTCCTGTTGTCTCATCCATCAAGCTAGGCGGGGTTGGTACGAACTAAACTGATGAAAACGAGCAGGTGTGAATATCCTAGAAACTAGACAATATAGTCAAGAGGATCACCAGGGATGGCCAGAGGGGCAGCTTGTGAAAATGTTCATGGACGTGATACCATTTTTACCACCCATCATGTTGTCTTAGGAACACGGAGACTGTTGATGGCTGATGGTAAGTAGTATGATAGTGATGGTGAGTAGTGTGGAAGTGATAGTGCAACATAGCCTTCCCGGTTTGGTGCCTTCTATTGATAATTACTTTACTTTACTTTATCCTCAAGTTGTCATATGGAGTTTGAAGGCAACTGTGAAGAAGTGTGGAAGTGTTGAGGATAGTAAGTAGTGTGGTAGTGTTGGTGAGTATTGTGGTGTTAATTGTGAGTAGTGTGGTAGTAATGATGAGTAGTGTGGTAGTGTTGGTGAGTATTGTGGTGTTAATGGTGAGTAGTGTGGTAGTGTTGGTGAGTATTGTGGTGTTAATGGTGAGTAGTGTGGTAGTGTTGGTGAGTATTGTGGTGTTAATGGTGAGTAGTGTGGTAGTGTTGGTGAGTATTGTGGTGTTAATGGTGAGTAGTGTGGTAGTGTTGGTGAGTATTGTGGTGTTAATGGTGAGTAGAGTGGTAGTGTTGGTGAGTATTGTGGTGTTAATAGTGAGTAGTGTGGTAGTGTTGGTGAGTATTGTGGTGTTAATTGTGAGTAGTGTGGTAGTAATGATGAGTAGTGTGGTAGTGTTGGTGAGTATTGTGGTGTTAATGGTGAGTAGAGTGGTAGTGTTGGTGAGTATTGTGGTGTTAATGGTGAGTAGTTTGGTAGTGTTGGTGAGTATTGTGGTGTTAATGGTGAGTAGTTTGGTAGTGTTGGTGAGTATTGTGGTGTTAATGGTGAGTAGTTTGGTAGTGTTGGTGAGTATTGTGGTGTTAATGGTGAGTAGAGTGGTAGTGTTGGTGAGTATTGTGGTGTTAATGGTGAGTAGTTTGGTAGTGTTGGTGAGTATTGTGGTGTTAATGATGAGTAGTGTGGTAGTGTTGGTGAGTATTGTGGTGTTAATGGTGAGTAGTTTGGTAGTGTTGGTGAGTATTGTGGTGTTAATGGTGAGTAGAGTGGTAATAATAGTGAATAGTGTGGTAGTGTTGGTGAGTATTGTGGTGTTAATTGTGAGTAGTGTGGTAGTAATGATGAGTAGTGTGGTAGTGTTGGTGAGAATTGTGGTGTTAATGGTGAGTAGTGTGGTAGTGTTGGTGAGTATTGTGGTGTTAATGGTGAGTAGTGTGGTAGTGTTGGTGAGTATTGTGGTGTTAATTGTGAGTAGAGTGGTAATAATAGTGAATAGTGTGGTAGTGTTGGTGAGAATTGTGGTGTTAATGGTGAGTAGTGTGGTAGTGTTGGTGAGTATTGTGGTGTTAATGGTGAGTAGAGTGGTAATAATAGTGAATAGTGTGGTAGTGTTGGTGAGTATTGAGGTGGTAATGGAGTTGTGTGGTAGAAATGTTGAGTAGTGTGGTAGTGATGACGATAATGAGAAATCTGGTAGTGATGAAGAGAAATGTGGTAGTAATGGTGAGTAGTGTGGTGGTAATGGTGAGAAGTGTGGTAGTGTTGGTGAGTATTGTGGTGGTAATGGTGAGTAGTGTGGTAGTAATGGTGAGTAGTGTGGTGGTAATGATGAGAAGTGTGGTAGTAATGGTGAGTAGTGTGGTGGTAATGGTGAGAAGTGTGGTAGTAATGGTGAGTAGTGTGGTAGTGTTGGTGAGTATTGTGGTGGTAATGGTGAGAAGTGTGGTAGTAATGGTGAGTAGTGTGGTAGTAATGGTGAGTAGTGTGGTGGTAATGATGAGAAGTGTGGTAGTAATGGTGAGTAGTGTGGTGGTAATGGTGAGAAGTGTGGTAGTAATGGTGAGTAGTAGGGTACTGAAGGGAAGGGAAGGGAACTATCAGGGGGAAAGCACCAAGTCATTACGACTATATAGCACTGGGAAGGGGTCAGGATAAGGATTTGGGATGGGACGAGGGGAAGGAATGGTGCCCCAACCACTTGGACGGTCGGGGATTGAACGCCGACCTGCATGACGCGAGACCGTCGCTCTACCGTCCAGCCCAAGTGATTGTACAGGGACGAAGATGAGTAGCCTGGTTGTGATAGAGA
>WNGS01168579.1:16667-27159 GCA_020271785.1 Procambarus virginalis | reverse complement strand
ACGATCCTTAAATTGACCCCCTTTTTCCAAAGTTCGGTGAATCCAGTGTGACATATGACAAATGGCGGGGGGAAATTTACCTGGAAACCCTGTGCCATATCGACAAATGGCGGAAATTTACTGAAAACCCTGTGCCAATCGACCAAATGGCGGAAAAAAATTCCATTTGTCGATAACCTTCAACCCTACTACTGAAGGGGTGCCCCATGGGGCAAAGGAGTCTAGCAGGCTGAGTGGACAGGGCTTGGGATTCGTAGTCCTGAGGTTTTGGATTCGATCCCCGGTGGAGGCGGAAACAAATGGGCAAAATTTCTGTTCACCCTGAATGCCCATTGGTACCAGCAGTAATAGGGTGTACCTGTGGAGTTAGACAGTTGCTATCCTGGGGGTGTGCTATGCCTATATATGTAATATGTGTATGCTATGCATACATAGCAAGAATGCCTCCACAAAAAAGGAGGCCTGGTCGAGGACTGAGTCTGGGGATTTCGGGGACACTAAGCCCCGAAATCATCTGCAAGATACCCTGACGCAAACAAAGGCTGGCAGGGCCATGACCCCCCTGGTCCGACAGCTGGGGGCAACCTAAGAGCCTTTACCCACTGCAGTTAGGTTGACAATTGTGGAGGAATTTATTGGATCCAGTATGTTACCTGACGTACACACAAACACTTGTATGACTAGGTACACAGACAATTTGCAATTGACATTCAGACAATTCAACAAAAGTTTATAATCTTGTTGCAAAATTCTCACATCTCTCCAGAATATCATCATCAATCTTTCCGTTGTGACACATCCCGGCTATTTGTTCAGGAACAGCAGCCAGTGTTTCTATACACATTAGTCAACGGGCAATCAAGAACATAATGGGTGAAGGTGTGAGACCTTAACATAACACATAGTTTACACTTGGTGTCATAATCATGGACAACTATTCCATATTCCCAGTCATATGTGTACCCAAGCCACATGTGTATAGAGTCACTCCAAGCATTTCTCCTTTTACCATAAGTGGAATGTTAGTGTTTTGACTCACAGACATGTGGTGTTGCATGTCTTGACTTACACACCTGTAGTGTTGCATGTCTTGACTTACACACCTATAAAGTTGCATGTCTTGACTTACACACCTGTAGTGTTGCATGTCTTGACTTACACACCTATAAAGTTGCATGTCTTGACTCACACACATGTAGTGTTGCATGGTTTGGCTTCCCTCATACGTTATACCTGTCCTCGCCACTGCTGCCTGTGCCTGAATATTTCTATATTTAGCTTCTTATTCGTCTCACTGTTAAAACACGTTCAGTGCCAACTTGTGGTCTTGATGTGGCACGTTTGGCCAAGTCAGCCGCCACCTCGCTGAGCACTACTCCAACATGAGATGGAATCCACATGAATTCCACTTCGTGACCTTTCAGCTGTATCTCATTGTTCCTTTTCTTACAATCCTCAACAATGGACATGAAGATTGGATTTCGACTGTTTAAAGAATCAAGTGCTCGTCGACTATCGAGAAATACTAAAACATCTTTTTCCTCTTGACATACTTGTTCCAAACAAGCCAGAATGGCCTGCAGTTCAGGCCATTCTGAATTGTCAGGCCAGGAATAGACAGGCATTGTCAGGCCAGGTTCAGGATATATAATTACCAAGTCGAAGTTCAATTTTCCCGTCCACAGTTCCAAACTCAGTATATTCCGTTATTAGGACACCACACCCTGCCCTGCCGTCCTCCGCCACCGACCCGTCACAATATACAGGTAAACTATTGCCTCTTGGTAACCCATCATGCTTCCATACAAACACCCTAATTGCCCCGGTTTATGCTCGATCGTGTCCACCTTGAGGGGGCACAATTTTTACTTTTAGTTTCTGTACTTTCCATGGAGCAGACCAATTACACTGTCGAGAGGGTTTGCAGGAGTCAAGTACATCGTATTCCCTGAGGTCATTAACCTATTCCCCTTGTGTATCATGTCTCTCTCCGTGTCCTGGAAGTGTGTACGTCACTCAGGCAATTCTGAAGGCTGTGAAAGAGCGTATTCCCCTCCTCCATGTAATGATCTCCTCGAGTAATGATATCGTAACCTTGCGTTGGGGTTATATTGACGTCACTGACATATCCAAGCATTGGCTTTTACCTCACAATGGCAGTCTAAAGTACAGGCTAATGAACTGCAAGAGGATAATGAGACTGTGTGCCAATCACAGTGATGGGCTGACTGTGTACACCTTTGCAACAGCGCAACGGTGTACACAGTCGCGCCGCTAATACTAAACAGTCACAGTTACACACTAACACTAAACAGTTCATTCACCTGGACTCTAGCAGACTCGAACCTCCTAGAGCCCAGTTGAATTTACTAACAAATTATGTTTGGCAGTCGCAGCACAATAATATATAGAGTTAAGCTTGGTACAAAGGCGACACGTGGCTGTAGTGCTGATGAGTCCACTTATAACTGATGATTTAAGCACTCTCTGACTTCTGCAACACTCTGATCACGTGGGAACTCTTGGTTCTGCTCACTTTTGACTTCAACAAGGTTCCTCTCTATATAGACTCAAGAGCCAACCGCGCGACTTGAGTCGATTCTCAGGGAACTACACAAGTTGAAGACGCACCGTAAGTGGTCAGAGAACGTTGGTGGTTGTCAGGCGGGAAGTTAAACTTTATCGTCCTTGGCTTACGGGCTCACCATAGCCCGTGCTACTTGGAACTTTTTGTTCCAAGTAGCGAATCTTAAACAACAACAACGCCCTTGGCCGAGTGGGGGGGGGGGGACCAACACAGCTTGACTTCTACGCAGCTTAACTTCCACACAGCTTGCCTACCACAAAGCTTGACTTCCACACAGCTTGACTTCCACACACCTTGACTTCCACAAAGCTTCACTTCCACAAAGCTTGACTTCCACACAGCTTGACTTCCACACAGCTTGACTACCACGCAGATTGACTTCCACGTCGTTTGACTTCCACACACCTTGACTTCCACACAGCTTGACTTCCACAAAGCTTGACTTCCACACAGCTTGACTTCCACACAGCTTGACTTCCACACAGCTTGACTTCCACAAAGCTTCACTTCCACAAAGACTGACTTCCACACAGCTTGACTTTCGCAAAGCTTGACTACCACACAGCTTGACTTCCACACATCTTGACTACCACACAGCTTGAATTCCACACAGCTTGACTACCACGCAGCTTGACTTCCACAAAGCTTGACTTCCACAAAGCTTGACTTCCAAGCAACTTGACTTCCACGCAGCTTGACTTCCACATAGCTTGACTTCCACACTCACAACGAGGACAATCACATCACCAGAGCGTGGGGTGCCTACCCTGACGACGTAAAGAGGACGCCCATCTCTTAATGAAGCGAGACAGAGATGCCCATGACCCAATCAGGTGACAGTTAAACTGACCAATCACAGAGCAGCTGCCGTAACATGTAGGGAGAGAGAGAGAGAATTATCAGGGAGAAAGCGCCAAGCCATTACGACTATATAGCACTGGGAAGAGTTCAGGATAAGGATTTGGGATGGGACGGAGGGAGAAGGAATGGTGCCAAACCACTTGGACGGTCGGGGATTGAACGCCGACCTGCTTGAAGCAAGACCGTCGCTCTACCGTCGAGCCCAAGTGGTTGGGCCGTAACATGTAGGGAACAGTGGAAACTTTACCTCCCGAGACACGGGTTGAGTAAGCGTGTACGTTACACCACACCTCTTGGACCTGACCTGCCCTATCCTACCCTATTCTGACCTATCCTGCCCTATCCTGCCCAATCCTGGCCAATCCTGCCCCAGACAGTACCCCAGAGTGATAAGTAACTCACCCGCACCACTACCACCAAACTGCTTCTTCCTACAGATAGATGGATAGATTGATGGATGCATGGATAGATGGAGAAGTAGATGGACGGATAGATAGAGGAATGGGGTAGATAGATGGAAGAATTAAGGAAGTGTGTCTGTTAGTCCAAGGAACGCCAGTGTGTGTGTAACAAAATAAAGAGAAGATTTAAATATTAAAAAATTAGACAAAATTAAGTGGTTAGTACAAGTTGTAAAGGAAAACTGAGGAACACCTGAAGTAAAGCAATCAGAAAATTAAATCAGCAGTCAAATGGAAGAAAACGAGATAACTGATGGAGAAAACGGAATATGTGAGGGAGCCAGAGCCAGCTAGACAAGAGTGAGGGAGCCAGCTAGACAAGAGTGAGGGAGCCAGCCAGACAAGAGTGAGGGAGACAGAGCCAGCGAGACAAGAGTGAGGGAGCCAGCTAGGCAAGAGTGAGGGAGCCAGCCAGACAAGAGTGAGGGAGCCAGCTAGACAAGAGTGAGGGAGCCAGCTAGACAAGAGTGAGGGAGCCAGTCAGACAAGAGTGAGGGAGCCAGTCAGACAAGAGTGAGGGAGCCAGAGCCAGCGAGACAAGAGTGAGAGAGCCAGCTAGGCAAGAGTGAGGGAGCCAGCCAGACAAGAGTGAGGGAGTCAGCCAGACAAGAGTGAGGGAGCCAGCCAGACAAGAGTGAGGGAGTCAGCCAGACAAGAGTGAGAGAGCCAGCCAGACAAGAGTGAGGGAGTCAGCCAGACAAGAGTGAGGGAGCCAGCCAGACAAGAGTGAGAGAGCCAGCCAGACAAGAGTGAGAGAGCCAGCCAGACAAGAGTGAGGGAGCCAGAGCCAGCGAGACAAGAGTCAACACGACTGTGAGCGGCGCAAAAATATTCTTGGAAACGCAATACTCGGCACAAATTAACGAGAGAATATAGTTACGCGCCTCTCCACTTAAGCCAGTTTCCACAAACCCTCAGATTCTTTCCCGGCCAGAGGAGTACCGGCCTCCAGGTCGTGTACTGGGCGGTGTGTAGTGCTCTGTCGTCCCAGTATCACCTTGCCATATGGTCGTGTACTGCGTAGTGTTGCTTCCTCGCCCCAGTACCACCTCGTCTGGCCCTCCACTCAACTTTGACTTCCGCCAAGCTGGTGTGGTAAATATTCTCAAACAGGAACGTCACTTTTTGATGCGAACGACAAGCAATTAGTCAAGCCAGCGGCGGCGGAATATGTCATTATTGATGCTTTTTGGGTTGAAACTTTAACTACGTGGTTATGGTCCTCTGGTCTGGGCTGTGTGGTTGATGAGGATGGAGCATTTGTCTGTATGGTTGATGAGGATGGAGCATTTGTTTGTATGGTTAATGGGATGAACATTGACCAGTACGGTTAATTGGAGTAGCCATTGATCAGTATGGTTGATGAGGAGCAACCATTATCCAGTATGATTGATGGAGAGTAACCATTGACCCGTATGAGTGACGGAGAGTAACCATTGACCAGTATGAGTGACGGAGAGTAACCATTGACCAGTATGAGTGACGGAGAGTAACCATTGACCAGTATGAGTGACGGAGAGTAACCATTGACCAGTATGAGTGACGGAGAGTAACCATTGACCAGTATGAGTGACGGAGAGTAACCATTGACCCGTATGAGTGACGGAGAGTAACCATTGACCAGTATGAGTGACGGAGAGTAACCATTGACCCGTATGAGTGACGGTGAGTAACCATTGACCAGTATGAATGATATTTAATAACCATTAACTAGGTTCCCACAGACCCTTAACATAATGTCACTTAGGGATAAGAGACAGACTAAGTACTAGTGTAACGGCATTGGTCACACAGGGAACGTTGGCCCCCACCAATAGTGAAAAATATATGAGGACGTCAGATAGCAGAAGGACTGAGAATGGTTCCTCAGCTCATGTATTTCTGGAAGATTAATTCTTCAAGATAACGGGGGCAGAAGATATGATGACGTCTCTTCATCTTCTGGTATGTGCTTTGATCATCATAATTTATTCTTCAACTTTACTATGAAAATGTAATATGTTTAAACACCTTAAAAACAAGTTAGAAGTATATATCACAATTTAGGCCGAAATTAAACGCAATTTTTCGCTTTCTAACTAAAATATTTCACTAACACCTAATGAACGCAACTCATGTTTTGTAATTGACTCTAATTCTTATTCACTTCACTCTAACACTCCTTGGCTCCACTAATAATATAATAAAATAAGTAAAAATAATGCAAAACTTATACCTGCACATAATAAAGTAAAAATATTAGTTAACGTAAAAAAAAGATATTAAAAGAGTATTTTCAACATAAACAAATCAAGAAAAATAACAGCTACTAAAGCTGTTGTAAGGAAAATGAAAGTCGCGCCTTATACACCCTTCAGATTAAATCCACATGCAAGAAACATTTTTCTAGATTATTAATAAGCTGTATTTATTACTAATATTTTAATTGCTATAGTAACCTTACCTTGAGGTTACCTTGAGGTGCTTCCGGGGCTTAGCGTCCCCGCGGCCCGGTCGTCGACCAGGCCTCCTGGTTGCTGGACTGGTCAACCAGGCTGTTTGACGCGGCTGCTCGCAGCCTGACGTATGAGTCACAGCCTGGTTGATCAGGTATCCTTTGGAGGTGCTTATCCGGTTCTCTCTTGAACACTGTGAGGGTTTGCCAGTTATGTCCCTTATGTGTAGTGGAAGCGTGTTGAACAGTCTCGGGCCTCTGATGTTGATAGAGTTCTCTCTCAGAGTACCTGTTGCAATTCTGCTTTTCAACGGGGGTATTCTGCACATCCTGCCATGTCTTCTGGTCTCATGTGCTGTTATTTCTGTGTGCAGGTTTGGGACCAGCCCCTCTAATATTTTCCACGTGTAAATTATTATGTATCTCTCCCGCCTGCGCTCAAGGGAGTACAGATTTAGGCTCTTTAGTCGGTCCCAATAGTTTAGATGTTTTACTGAGTGGATTCTAGCAGTAAAGGACCTCTGCACGCTCTCCAGGTCAGCAATTTCTCCAGCTTTTAAAGGGGCTGTCATTGTGCAGCAATACTCCACTCTAGAGAGCACAAGCGTTTTGAAAAGTATCATCATCGGTATAGCATCTCTAGTGTGAAAAGTTCTTGTTATCCAACCTGTCATTTTTCTTGCAGTTGTGACGGCTACTTTATTGTGTTCTTTAAAGGTAAGTCTTCCGACAAGAGTACACCCAGATCCTTTACATTGCCTTTTCGTTCTATGTTATGATTTGTCTGAGTTTTGTATGTGGTTTCCGTTTTTATATTTTAATTTTTTCCGTAGCGCATGAGCTGGAACTTGTCTTCGTTAAACACCATATTATTTTCTGTAGCCCATAGAAAGACCTGATCTACATCTGATTGGAGGTTATTAATTACTATAATCCTTTCCATTAAAAAAATCAATACATTTTCTATATTCAAGACCTCGTGGTTGGAAGCCAAACATACATTTATACTAGCAAAAATTAACCTCCTCATCAATAAAAATATAAAGAAGTAGTCACCCTACATTTTCAAAATGTCAATATCTTGATGCTGATACAAATCCAAAATATTTACAAGAAGAAAAATAACACATAAACTACATCAAAAATAACATTGTAGCCTATGAAAACCAATTGCCACAAAAACACTAGAACAGTAAATTGAATCTACAATTGAGAAAGGAGCTTCAATTTATTGAAACCTCTGTAATTTTGTAATATATAACTATTATTACAGATATCACTCATCTCTATAATTCTTCCTTGTGATTTGAATTCAGAATTCCATGATGAGATTATGTAACTGTGGCTGCAGAAGGTAATAAAATAGTTGTATTTAATAAAGGAACTCTTAAAGGATTGAATGCTTGAATTCTCCTCCTAAGAGTTCAATATCTGCCTACCTCTAACATTGTAACTTATCACCTTGTTGAGTTAGCAATTTCATATTACAAACATTTCCTCTAATTGTAATAGACATTGTCTCTAATTGTGATAGGAATATTTTCAGGCAGGATGTATGTATAATTCAATGAACTAATGTTCAGTGGAGTTGTAAACTCTTTTTTTTCATCTAATAAAAGTTTTGCTGTCCAGTAACTATGATATTAATTAAAGACTTTTACACCCGCTATATAGATATCACTACTCCTAATTACCTTTGGTTATCGCTGCCACCACCTTGTTTATTTGTTAAGCTGCAAGGAAGCCTTACGACACCCTTTGGGTAAGAACAAATTGTCCCTGTGTCAGTAAGCTTGTCAAGTTGGTCTTAAGGCTGGTCTGCTTCAACAAAGTGGGATGTAGAGAGTGATGGTATTCCACTTTATCCTGTAGACACTCATGGAAGTTACCCCTTGAGCGGATTTCTATTTTATTTCTATTTTTTTTTATTTTTACATGCAAGCATGCAAGTAAAAGACAATAAATACAATAAAACAAGCGAAATATAACATAACAAAACAAGAAACCGCCGGCCAGAAGGACCGACAGCCCAGTACAACAAGTATCAAACAGGAGAAGACAACAATATATACAGGAGAAACACACATCAAGATTCAAAACAAAAACAATGACAAACAGGCAAACAACGCAAACAAAACAATAACACATAGGAATAATAGAAAACATTATAACATTTACAGAACAAAACCAACAAAACCTCCGGCCTGAAGGACCGGCAGCACAACACAACAAAACACAAAATACAAGAAACGCATGAGAAACACAGCAAAATACAATTAAGCAAGCATAGTAACATCATAAAATAATACAAACATACTCGCCGGCCGGAAGGACCGACAACAAGCACAACAGGCGGTACAACATAAAAATAACAAGAAACCACAAACGCACAACATAGATATAAAGAAAAACACGTAAAACAATTAAAACATTAATAACACCAGGGCAAAAGCATAACAAATACAAAAACAAAACCACCCATACCAAACCAACCGCTTCTCAACAAACACAGGGAGAGGCACGGGCACAAACGATAAGAAGGTAAACAAAACAGCCAGAAGGGCACACACCACGACAAAAACACAGGAAATCAACGGGCATACTTGCCCGGGAACAAGTCCCGCGGGAACCGTACATGGAACGCTTCCCAGATCAACCACAGCAAAGGGTTTTTGAGATGCACTGGGGACACCATGGCATCCGGAACCCCGGCAACAAACACCCGCAAACAGGGAACCCACACAGTATCACACCTGAGGCCAGTAGCAGCCACTCTCCCCCAAAACAAGGGAACCTCCCCACCCAGAAAGTCCGCCGTGCCTTCATACAGCTTCATCCCTGCAATCTCTCTCCAGTGACTCGTCGGCATCACAGACGCCGGCAACACGTCCCCCAGGTCACCAACGTGCCACCTCACAGGAATGGACCGGCCATAGGGCACCACCATAGGGGCCCCAGCAGCTACGGGCACACCACCAGACAACTGCAGAGAACCCTGGCGGCGCGTATATTTCCGCAAGGTCACTACCAGGCCACGCCCAGCACCATCATCCACACCATCCCGGGCAGCGGAAGCCACCACTCCCCACCTCGGAGAGGCCACCGGCGAAGAAGGAACAGAAGGCACACCCGCGACACGGTCACCAACACCAGCAGGCACATGTACTTCCACCTCCACAAGCCTCGGAGCCAACGACACATCCTGGTCCACACCGTCGCCACCCGAAGACTCACAGTCACTGAAGTCCCAACCTCGGCCCAGGCAGACGACGGACGCCTGGAGCGTTTGGGCACCGGCCGGAGATCGTCAGAGCCTGAAGCAGACCCAGAAACACGGGCACCACCAGCCGGACGAATAGACGCCCGACGCAGAACGGCAGCAGCCTCCACCACAGGGGGAACCTGACCACACACAGCAGGAGGCTCCACAGCCACCCCAGCACCCAGCACAGTAGGGACCCGCGGCGAGGATGCAGAGCCAGACTCAGCAGCCGAAGACGATGGAGCAGACGACGATGCCGCACAGGGAGCACCAGGAAGGCCCACCGGTGCAGCAGGGCCAAAGACAGGAGCAGGAGCATTATCCGACGGCACCACACCATCCGGAGGAGGGTCTGCGACGACCGGTGGAACGTCGGGGGACGCTGGGGGAGCCACATCAGCTAGCGGAACGTCCACCCCCTCACCCTCGGGGGGTGAGGGGGTGGACGTTCCTCTGGAGGCCCCCTCTGGAGGCCTCCTCCAGAGGGAGCGGCGGGAAATCCTCTTCTCGGAACAAGTTGATGGCAGCAACCAGATCTGCAACACACCCAGCAGCCTGATGCCCCATCAGGCCACACTGGAAACAGGTACGGGGTTGCCGGGCATAGCACACCCTTACGTAGTACCCCATAAGCCGGACCGAAGATGGAATATCTGACCGCAGGCGCATCCCCACGCACGGTGCGAACGTTCGGCCACCTACCTGCATACCGCCGTGAGAAGAGCGTGTTTACCGCACACTGACGACCGCCCCATATCGTCGAAAGTAACGTCGAGGAGGTCCTCGGGAAACTCCAGGGGCGCCCCGTGCACACTGACATAAGTCAGGGCACCACTACGGTCCGAGATGGACACAGAGCCGGCACCACCCGGCAAAGGCAACGAACG
>WNGS01168579.1:0-14004 GCA_020271785.1 Procambarus virginalis | reverse complement strand
ATCTTTAAGAAACCTGAGCTGATTCTTTCGACGCTTGGCGGCAAGAAGGGAAGATTCAAAGGCGCGAAAAGGCCGTTTGAAGGAAGGTAGAGCATCGAGAAATTAAAACAGAGTAAGACGCTTTCGTGTGGTATCCATATGCAGGCGAAGAGTCACAATAACGTGGCTGAAAGTATGTTGACCAGACCACACACTAGAAGTTGAAGGGACGACGACGTTTCGGTCCGCGGACCATTCTCAAGTCGATTTGATTCAACTCTGCCTACTCTCAAGCTAAACGAAATTTCTTTCATCCTAAACCTGCTTCCAACACTAGTAGCACTGTACTATGCCTTCCCTTCATATCTGAACTCAAAACTTTTACCAATACCTTTCGTCCTCTTGACATTAAACTCGCCTTTCGACAAACTAACACACTTCGTAGCAATCTAGTTCACACTGCTCCTCCTGCTTCTAATGCTGCTGGTGTCTACTCTATTTCCTGTTCTTCTTGTCCTCTCCAATACTTTGGCGAAACTGGCCGTACACTGAATGACAGACTTAAAGAACACAAGAGAAGTGTTAAGTCTGCAGACACTAACAATGCTCTCTTCTGCCATGTGAGGGATTCTAATCATCCCATTGATTGGTCTTCC
Organism: Procambarus virginalis; assembly: GCA_020271785.1. Lineage (NCBI taxonomy): Eukaryota > Metazoa > Arthropoda > Malacostraca > Decapoda > Cambaridae > Procambarus > Procambarus virginalis. The sequence continues at coordinate 13,369 of WNGS01168579.1, read as the reverse complement.
TCCAAAATAATCTTTCCTGCCTCTACTCTTCACAGACGCCGTCTTGTAGAATCGGCTCTTATACACAATGTAACCAACATGAACTTGAGTCCTGGCTTTGTTGCTGTGGACTCTTCCCTTTCACAGTACATACTCAAATGCTCTATCTCAAACGTGACTTAACATAAGCTTACCCTTCCATTATCTTTCTTTCTCTTTCCTTTTCTTTCTCTCTTCTCCCCTTTTCTGTTCATTGTCTTCTCCTACGCTCCTTGCTATCCTCTGCTTATTCCTATTACTTTCCTTCGGTGGTTATAATGGGAGCTGCCTCGTATGGGCCAATAGGCCTTCTGCAGTTCTCATTATACTACTATTCTCTACACTTACTTTCCTCCTCACTCTCTCTTGCCTATTTATTACCCGTTCTCTACCTCCTCATCACAAGCGACTTGAGAATGGTCCAGGACGGACCGAAACGTCGTCGTCCCTTCAACTTCTAGTGTGTGGTCTGGTCAATTATATATATATATATATATAGATATAATATTTTAATATTAAATATATATAATATCTATATATATATATTATATATACATATATATTATATATATAATAATATAATCTATATATATATAATATATTTATAGATATATATAATATATATATAGATATATATAAATATATATATTATATAATATATATATCATATATAATATTAAATATATAATATATATATATATTATATATATCTTGGGTACGAGTCAATATATCATCAGTTTCCAGTAGTTACACAGTCAGCTAACTTAGCCCAGGAGGGCGAAAGTCAGTCAATATGGAAACATTTACAATATAATGTCAGGGAGTGCATGTTCCTCTTTCACAAAGTTGACATTGTGTACTCGAACTTTCACAAAGTTGACACATGGTGTATTCGACACTTTCACAAAGTTGACACATGGTGTATTCGATACTTTCACAAAGTTGACACATTGTGTACTCGACACTTTCACAAAGTTGACACATGGTGTATTCGACACTTTCAAAGTTGACACATGGTGGTTCGACACTTTCACAAAGTTGACATGGTGTATTCGACACTTTCACAAAGTTGACACATGGTGTATTCGACACTTTCACAAAGTTGACACATGGTGTATTCGACACTTTCACAAAGTTGACACATGGTGTATTCGACACTTTCACAAAGTTGACACATGGTGTATTCGACACTTTCACAAAGTTGACACATGGTGTATTCGACACTTTCACAAAGTTGACACATTGTGTATTCGACATCTGGGTTGTGAGAAAGCTGCCAGATACGTCTATATCCCAGGCGTATTCTGGCCACTATAACATCACATTGCCTGGTTCTTGTTCTATTATGGGGGGGGGGGGCGGGGTTGTGATGGAAGGAGAGGGAAGGACAGTGGTAGCGGTGAGGAAGGGATAGAGTTACGGATAGGAAGGATATTTTGGAAGAAGTCTGGATGGTCTGGAACAGTTGATAAAATCTACGATTAGTTGTTTTGGTTGAACAGTTCTATCCCATGACTGATTGTTCACTCGCAGAATGATGAACATCACCGCAAAGTTCACCCTTAGCAATAAAAAAATTAAATTCGAAAAAATATCGCCAAAAATCCCCTACACGTAAAATATTTACATTTTAGGGAGGCTGGAAAGCGTCAGATGCGTGACGGTTTCCAGACGTCCAGACTAAGCCTTACAGCTCACAGCATATATCGAAGGATTAAAGTTATCGATGTGTTAACCAGAGCCCGAGCTGTCAGTCACTGACTACCTTCATATTAACCAACTACTAATTTCTAATTCAAATATTGGAAAGCAAAATTATGAATATGCAAGATTGAAACAAAGACACAACAAACACATACACACACACACACACACACACACACACACACACACACACACACACACACACACACACACACACACACACACACAGGCTGTTGATAGAGACAGGCTGTTTAACACAAGGGGCACACGCACTAGGGGACACAGGTGGAAACTGAGTACCCAAATGAGCCACAGGGACGTTAGAAGGAACTTTTTCAGTGTCAGAGTAGTTAACAGGAAAATGCATTAGGCAGAGATGTGGTGGAGGCTGACTCCATACACAGTTTCAAATTTAGATATGATAGAGCCCAGTAGGCTCAGGAATCTGTACACCAGTTGATTGACAGTTGAGAGGCGGGACCAAAGAGCCAAAGCTCAACCCCCGCAAGCACAAAAAGGTGAGTACAAATAGGTGAGTACACAGATGCACCGAGCCTATTAGACCTGATTTTCGCCCAGAACGTAGAAGACATCGGGAATTTGGAGCATGAAATACCTCTAGGGGCCAGCGACCATTGTGTCCTAGTCTTTGACTACATGATGGAATTCAAACTTGTGACCATGGGACAAGAGATCTGGGAAAGGAGAGTTGACTACAGGAAAGGGGACTATAGGAGGATAAGGGACTATCTGGGAGAAGTGCAGTGGGAGGAAGAAATTAGAGGAAAAACAGTCCAAGATATGATGGATCTAGTCATACGGAAATGCCAGGAGGCCGAAGAGAGATTTATACCAACAGTAAAGGAAAAAATAAGAGGGAATATAATAACCCATGGTTTAATAGACAGTGTCAGGAAGCAAAAATGGCCAGCAGGCGGGAGTGGAGGAAGTACAGAAGACAAAGGACAGAGGACAACACGATTAGATGCAACCGAGCAAGGAACGATTACATTAACATAAGAAGAGCTTCGGAGAGAAATTATGAGAACGATATTGCGATCAAAGCGAAAAAGCAACCCAAATTACAACACAACCATATAAGAAGAAAATGTCGGTGAACGACCAAGTAACAAGACTGAGGAAAACAGAAGGGGCATATACAGAAAGTGACAAGGAAATCTGCGAGGCACTGAATGCCAGTTTCCATGGAGTGTTCACAACCGAGCCTGAGCAGCTCCCATTGTTGGAAGGGGTTACCCTAGATGACAGACTATCAGATATAGAGGTGACAGCAGAGGAGGTAATGAAACAGTTGACAACACTGGATGCATCTAAAGCGGTTGGACCAGACAAAGTATCACCGTGGATACTAAAAGAGGTAGTGCAGGCCCTCAGAGTGCCTCTGGCAAGGATCTTTAATTAATCACTTATGTCGGGAGAATTGCCCAATTGCTGGAAGAGGGCAAATGTTGTACCGATTTTTAGGAAAGGTGATAGGGAGGAGGCACTTAACAATATACCTGTATCACCTTACCTTACCTTGAGGATACCTTGAGGTGCTTCCGGGGTTTATCGTCCCCGCGGCCTGGTCATCGACCAGGCCTCCTGGTTGCTGGACTGATCAACCAGGCTGTTGGACGCGGCTGCTCGCAGCCTGACGTATGAGTCACAGCCTGGTTGATCAGGTATCCTTTGGAGGTGCTTATCCAGTTCTCTCTTGAACACTGTGAGGGGTTTGCCAGTTATGTCCCTTATGTGTAGTGGAAGCGTGTTGAACAGTCTCGGGCCTCTGATGTTGATAGAGTTCTCTCTCAGAGTACCAGTTGCACCTCTGCTTTTCAACGGGGGTATTCTGCACATCCTGCCATGTCTTCTGGTCTCATGTGATGTTATTTCTGTGTGCAGGTTTGGGACCAGCCCCTCTAATATTTTCCACGTGTAAATTATTATGTATCTCTCCCGCCTGCGCTCAAGGGAATACAGATTTAGGCTCTTAAGTCGGTCCCAATAGTTTAGATGTTTTACCGAGTGGATTCTAGCAGTAAAGGACCTCTGCACGCTCTCCAGGTCAGCAATTTCACCAGCAGTGAAAGGGGCTGTCATTGTGCAGCAGTACTCCACTCTAGAGAGCACAAGCGTTTTGAAAAGTGTCATCATCGGTATAGCATCTCTAGTGTGAAAAGTTCTTGTTATCCAACCTGTCATTTTTCTTGCAGTTGTGACGGCTACTTTATTGTGTTCTTTAAAGGTAAGGTCTTCCGACATGAGTACACCCAGATCCTTTACATTGCCTTTTCGTTCTATGTTATGATTTGCCTGAGTTTTGTACGTGGTTTCCGTTTTTATATTTTCATTTTTTCCATAGCGCATGAGCTGGAACTTGTCTTCGTTAAACACCATATTATTTTCTGTAGCCCATAGAAAGACCTGATCTACATCTGACTGGAGGTTCGCCGTGTCCTCTATGTTGCCTACTCTCATGAAGATCCTAGTGTCATCTGCAAAGGATGATACAGTGCTATAGGTTGTGTTCTTGTCTATGTCCGATATAAGGATGAGAAAAAGTACTGGAGCAAGCACAGTACCCTGGGGGACTGAGCTCTTAACGGTTGATGGGCTGGATTTTATTTTGTTGACTATTACACATTGGGTTCTGTTGGTCAGGAAATTGTAGATCCATCTGCCTACTTTTCCGGTAATTCCTTTTGAGCGCATTTTATGGGCAATAACACCATGGTCACATTTATCAAAAGCTTTTGCGAAATCTGTGTAAATTACATCAGCGTTTTGTTTGTCTTCCATAGCATCTAATGCCATATCATAGTGGTCCAGCAACTGCGACAGGCAAGAGCGCCCTGTTCTGAAACCATGTTGTCCGGGGTTATGGAGATGCTGTGATTCCATGTATTTTGTGATCTTACTTCTTAGCACTCTCTCAAAAAATTTTATGATGTGCGATGTTAGTGCTATCGGTCTGTAATTTTTTGCCTCTGCCTTATTTCCTCCTTTATGAAGTGGTGCTATCTCTGCTGTTTTTAGTACTGTATATCAGGAATAACGCCAGTATCTAGGCTTTGTCTCCACAGAATGTGAAGGGCCTGCGATAGTGGTTTTTTACAGTTCTTGATGAATATGGAGTTCCAAGAATCCGGGCCTGGTGCGGAGTGCATAGACATACTGTTTATGGCTTCTTCAAAATCCAGTGGGGATAGGGTGACTGACAAGCATCCCCTGTAAAATACTTGAAAGAATAATTAGGCTAAGACTGGTTGCACACCTGGAGAACGTTAGGTTTGTAAACAAACATCAACATGGGTTCTGGAAAGGGAAATCTTGCCTAACAAACCTTTTGGAATTCTATGATAAAATAACGAAAGTAAGACAGGACAGAGAAGGTTGGGCAGACTGCATATTTCTGGACTGCAAAAAAGCCTTTGATACAGTACTGCACATGAGACTGCTGTTTAAACTCGAGAGGCAGGCAGGGGTGGGAGGAAAGGTCCTAGCATGTATAAGGAACTACCTAACAGGAAGGAGCCAGAGAGTTACGGTAAGGGGCGAGAAGTCGGACTGGCGATCAGTAACGAGTGGAGTACCTCAGGGATCGGTGCTGGGACCAATTCTATTTCTAATTCATGTTAACGACATGTTTACAGGAGTAGAGTCTTACATGTCGATGTTTGCAGATGATGCAGAGCTGATGAGAAGAGTTGTGACAGATGAAGATTGTAGGATCCTCCAAGAGGACTTGAACAGGTTGCAGAGATGACCAGAGAAATGGCTACTGGAGTTCAACACGAGCAACTGTAAAGTTATGGAAATGGGACTAGGTGATAGGAGACCAAAGGGACAGTACACAATGAAGGGAACTGCCTACCTGTGACGACGCGAGAAAGAGACCTGGGTGTGGACGTAACACCTAATCTATCTCCTGAAGCACATATAAATAAGATAACGACAGCAGCGTACTCTACACTGGCAAAAGTGTGAACATCATTTAGAAACCTAAGTAAGGAGGCATTTAGAGCGCTTTACACTGCCTACGTGAGGCCAGTCTTAGAGTATGCCGCCTGATCATGAGTCCCCATCTGAAGAAGCATATAAGGAAACTGGAAAAGGTTCAGAAGTTTGCAACGAGACTTGTCCCAGCGTTACGAGGGATGGTGTATGAAGAGCGCCTGAAGGAACTGAGCCTTTCGACACCAGAAAAGAGAAGGGAGAGGGGGGGATATGAAAGGAAGATATAAAATACTCAGGGTAATTGACAGAGTGAACATAGACGAAATGTTCATACAGAATAGTAACAGAACGAGGGGATATGGGCGGAAGCTGGAAACTCAGATGAGTCACAGGGATGTTAGGAAGTTTTCTTTTAGCGTGAGAGTAGTGGGAAAATGAAATCTGAAGGAGCAGGTTGTGGAAGGCAATTCTATTCATAATTTTAAAACCAGGTATGATAGGGAAATAGGACCGAAGTCATTGCTGTAAACAACCGATGCTCGAAAGGCGGGATCCAAGAGTCAGTGCTCGATCCTGCAGACACAAATAGGTGAGTACAAATAGGTGACACACACACACACACACACACACACAGAAGACAGAAGAGTTAGGGGGGACATGATCACCACATTCAAGATTCTCAGGGGAATCGACAGGGTTGATAAAGACAGGCTGTTTAACACAAGGGGCACACGCACTAGGGGACACAGGTGGAAGCTGAGTGCCCAAATGAGCCACAGAGATATTAGAAAGAACTTTTTTAGTGTCAGAGTGGTTGACAAATGGAATGCATTAGGAAGCGATGTGGTGGAGGCTGACTCCATACACAGTTTCAAGTGTAGATATGATAGAGCCCATTAGGCTCAGGAAACTGTACACCTGTTGATTGACGGTTGAGAGGCGGGACCAAAGAGCCAGAGCTCAACCCCCGCAAGCACAACTAGGTGAGTACAACTAGGTGAGTACACACACACACACACACACACACACACACACACACACACACACACACACACACACACACACACACACACACACACACACTAGCGAGGGAAAAAAAGACAACACTGTGAACATTACGGTTAAGTGGAACTGATAACACTGAAACATGTCTTGCTTTGTGTGTAAAAGAGAATGCAGAAAGAGAGAGCTTCGGTACTACGAGGACGACTCAGTACTTCTCCTTGATGGCAGGTTGAGGTTGTTCATGAAGGGTTTACCCTCCGTTGACTGCAGCAGTACAAATGCTGGGAGACGCGTCAGTGTTGACAATCACGATAAAGTGTTTGTTGTGTTGTGGTGTAGACAGAGGAGCGGCGGCTAAAACAGAGGTGTGTGTTAGAGGGAGACTTGCCGCACCGTAGGGCGGGAGGTTGTGTTTATGGCGTCGGCTGATCCTTGCTACTGCGACGAGACAGCTGTTTTTTCTGTGTTTGGCTGCTGGTGGCGCCAGGTATAAATGTGGCGCGGGTCAGATGTGACCTAATTTGCTATATTTTCTATCTGCAATTCTTCCTGTAACGAGAGGTCACCTCCTCCTAATATATGCTCGATGGTAAAGGGTACTGTAAGTGCGATAAATACTTGTTTGAAGTTTACTCTGGCACTATGATGTCGGAAGCAGTGAAGGAGATAGTGTTCGAGTGTTTCAGGCACCTGACAGTGGATGCAGAGTTCGTTGATGTCTGTTCTGTACTAACAGCTGTGTGCTGCCAGTTTGGTGTGTCCCAGCCTTAATCTGGTCATCGTTACATCAATTTCTCTGCTTTTATATCTGACATGTTTCCAAGTTTCCCATTTCTTTTTAATGGACCCATAGTACAAAGGTGGGCAAGACGTTTTCCATTTCATTGCAAAATCTTGGGTGATGGTATCATTGAGGGTTCATTTACGTGCAACATGAGGCATTGGGTGACGGGTAATATGAGGCGTGTTGTGCATCACTTTGGCTAGTTGATTTACAAGTTCATTATGGAGAATAGCACAATGCGCTGGGACCCATTGGATAGAGGTGTCACAACCGTTCAATCGATGTTCATGAAGAAGTTGAAGGCATGGGGTAAATAAACTCTTTGCACGTTATGGAAGAGTACATAATTGCTTGAATCGCACTCTTGGAGTCACTACAGATTGCAAATATTCCATTCTGATCATGTATGCTCGGGTCAAAGACTGAGGCTATGACTGAGTTTGGTGCAGTTTTTGGAATGTTGTTTTCGAGTTGTATTGATGTATTTAGTAGTTGTATAAAGCCAAGCTGGAATAGGGGGGAGCAAGTAAGTTTGGTTTCAGAGTTTTGGAGTAGGGAGAGGTTTATATTGAGGTTATTTGTAGCCCGTGCGAGGAAAGGCGTGTGGGTTAACTGTTGGGTTAATTGTTGATCTGTATGAGTGTGTCTGGTGAGCAGTGGTACAGAGTGACAGACAGTTGGCACACATTATGTCTCGTCTGGTGGCTAGGCTTGTGAGGCCCGTGTCCCTGTGAAGGCCGAGAATAGGAGTGGAACACATTGCGCCACATATAAGTCGCATGGCATTGTTTTGAATTACCTCAAGGCTATTAAATTATTAACTATAAATAAGAATTGCCTCATGGCAAGGAATTAAATTAAGGCTGTAAAGGTTAGTAGGCGCAGTCGACGCATATGCCTGGCAACAATAGTCTAGTTGGCTGCGAATGTTGGCTGTATAGAATCGGAGCAAAATTTTATGGTGTGTTCCCCAGGGTGGTGCCAGTGAGGGCTTTAAGTATGGCGAGTCGGGGTTGTGTCGTGTGTTTAAGGTGTTGAATGTGTACCTTCCAGGTAAGTGAGGGCGAGTCTAAGTGCATGCTGAGGTATTTATGTTCTCGTACGTGTTGGATGGGAGTGTTGTGTATTGTGAGGGTGGGTAGATGAACAAGTCATTTTTAAGTAAAGATCTGAAAATAATTTGAGTTATAAGTGCCTTGAGTTATAAGTGGCTTTATAAGTGACTAAGTTGTGAAGTTGGGTATGGTCTTTACTTAGCCACGTTTCTGTTAAATAATGAACGATAGTTTAGTACCTAATCACTTCAAGTTGTCCCTGGAAGTTGAGGAAGCCACCTCCATCCACATCTCTAAGGCCAGATTCGACAAAGATATCACACATGAAGATAGATAAGACAAATGGCAACGGACAGAGCGAGGTTAATAGGTGAGAGAAAGAGGAAGCCCCTCACTTCCCCATGGTCTAGGGCAAGCAGACATAGGTAAGCGGAAGCCCCTCACTTCCCCATGGTCTAGGGCAAGCAGTCACAGGTAAGCAGAAGCCCCTCACTTCCCCATGGTCTAGGGCAAGGAGTCATAGGTAAGCGGAAGCCCCTCACTTCCCTTGGTCTAGGGCAAGCCGACATAGGTAAGCGGAAGCCCCTCACTTCCCCATGGTCTAGGGCAAGGAGTCACAGGTAAGCGGAAGCCCCTCACTTCCCCATGGTCTAGGGCAAGCAGACATAGGTAAGCGGAAGCCCCTCACTTCCCTATGGTCTAGGGCAAGCAGACATAGGTAAGCGGAAGCCCCTCACTTCCCCATGGTCTAGGGCAAGCAGACATAGGTAAGCGGAAGCCCCTCACTTCCCCATGGTCTAGGGCAAGCAGACATAGGTAAGCAGAAGCCCCTCACTTCCCCATGGTCTAGGGCAAGCAGACACAGGTAAGCGGAAGCCCCTCACTTCCCCATGGTCTAGGGCAAGCAGACATAGGTAAGCGGAAGCCCCTCACTTCCCCATGGTCTAGGGCAAGCAGTCACAGGTAAGCGGAAGCCCCTCACTTCCCCATGGTCTAGGGCAAGCAGACACAGGTAAGCCAGACATGGGGACTGAGCGCCAAAAACTCCAACAGCAGTTCCTGCATTTTTACCCTAACTCAGGGGTAACTGTCTCCCGAAGGTGTAGATAAATAAATCACTCTGCTTATTAGGCAAATTGGGACTTGCATACTAATCCGAGTAGTGCGTTTAATCCTGAGTAAATATTTACTGATTGGCGAACAGGTACATTAGGTGAAAAGAATCGTGGCTAACCATTTCTCCGTCGCCCGAGAATCGAACCCGGGTTTCCTGATTGTGAATCGAGAATGTAACCATTAATACAACTACATCGTTATTTCAAAATAGGAGAATATTATATTGAATCGATGTTAACCTAGGATAACATCAATAACCTAGGATAACAGTTATCAAATACATAACAGTTTAGCCCGTCCTCTTACTCAACCCTCACATTTTTTACCCAATCAACTCCGGAGAAATAATTGGGGTGGTTCACGAAAATTTAAATCCTCTTTAGAATTGACACTTTAAGAACCGTTGGGAGGGTAGCTTAAAGTTTCTGACACTTAATTGAGCTGATCTAATGCATTTTCATAGAGGTGGAAATCGAGAGAACGGGCTGGGTAAAGATAATCACAAAATCTATAAACTGTGGTTGGATATCTGCAGTTGAGTGCGGGAGGGGAAGGCGCACTGCGACAACTTCAGGCAGAAAATGGAACTAATTGAGTCTCCCGTCTTAATCCCTCTTGACTCGGCAAGTCACGTTTTCTTTATTTCATTAGCAATACACGTTACACTAGAAATTGAAGATGCGAAGTCAACTTTGGCTTGGTCCAAATGATCTGGAGATCTGGAATTATTAGAAGTAAATATTATTTGTTTTCTAAATACATTTCGTATTTAATTTCGTGTTTTATAGTGATTGTTAACATAATAAACATTCTCTCAACTAACAACCTTGTTTGGCTAATTATTTATTTAGTAACTTTACCTTTAGTTGCCTTGGTCTGTCTATCTGTCTATCTCCCAACTGAACATCTACCTATCTATCAATCTATCTGTCTATTCGTCTACCAATCTATCCATCCATCTGTATATCTGGCTGGCTAGCGATGCAAAATTCGTCGTGGGGATCTGAGTGTGTGTCACCGACTCACTGAATTCCCTTTTGAATTCTGGCGACCCTGACCAACCTATGTTCATCCCATACCCCAGACCATTCTCCAACTTTGGACCAACAGACTTTGCATGAGGACTGATTTCGAGAGCATGAAAGACATTTGCTGCTTGGAGTCGGCCAAAGTTAAATGCCTTTAGAAATATAAACAGATATTGATGTCCCCCGTGTCATTTTCGTGGAGGTAAGCGCGATATATATGACATGATTTCTCAAGAGTTTTTAGTGATCGTAATAATATATCTTCTGAGAGATTCATACAGTTGTATCATTGCTTGTATATAATACATTTTCTAAAGCAAAGAGGGGAAGGATTTGGAGAAGGACGGGAAGAGAGAAAAAGTGGAGGGTGAGGGGGGGGCGAAGAGGGAGGTGTAGGGTAGAAGAGGGAAGGGTAGAAAGAGGGGAAGAGACCTGGGAATGGCCAGTTACCCCTTCTACATATTTAAAGCATTTTAATAATGCATTTTCTGAGACAAAGTAAAGAGGGTGGAAGCCAGAGGGAGAGATTGAAGAGGTCAAAGGGGAGGGGGGGGTGAAGTGGGGAGGAGGAGGGAAATATGTATGTTTTCATACTACCACCATCAACAACTACCACCAACATCAATAACTACCACCACCATCAATAACTACCACCACCATCAACAACTACCACCACCATCAACAACTATCATCACCATCAACAACTACCACCACCATCAACAGCTACCACCACCATCAACAACTACCACCACCATCAACAACTACCACCACCATCAATAACTACCACCACCATCAACAACTATCATAACCATCAACAACTATCACCACCATCAACAACTACCACCACCATCAACAACTACCACTACCATCAACAACTATCACCACCATCAACAACTACCACCACCATCAACAACTACCACCACCATCAACAACTACCACCACCATCAACAACTACCACCACCATCAATAACTACCACCACCATCAACAACTATTATCACCATCAACAACTACCACCACCATCAACAACTACCACTACCATCAACAACTATCACCACCATCAACAACTACCACCACCATCAACAACTATCAACACCATCAACAACTACCACCACCATCAACAACTACCACTACCATCAACAACTATCACCACCATCAACAACTACCACCACCATCAACAACTACCACCACCATCAACAACTACCACCACCATCAACAACTACCACCACCATCAACAGCTATCATCACCATCAACAACTACCACCACCATCAACAACTACCACCACCATCAACAACTACCACCACCATCAACAACTACCACCACCATCAACAACTACCACCACCATCAACAACTACCACCACCATCAACAACTACCACCACCATCAACAACTACCACCACCATCAACAGCTATCATCACCATCAACAACTACCACCACCATCAACAACTACCACCACCATCAACAACTACCACCACCATCAACAACTACCACCACCATCAACAACTACCACCACCATCAACAACTACCACCACCATCAACACCTACCACCACCATCAACAACTACCACCACCATCAACAACTACCACCACCATCAACAACTACCACCACCATCAACAACTACCACCACCATCAACAACTACCACCACCATCAACAACTACCACCACCATCAACAACTACCACCACCATCAACAACTACCACCACCATCAACAACTACCACCACCATCAACAACTACCACCACCATCAACAACTACCACCACCATCAACAACTACCACCACCATCAACAACTACCACCACCATCAACAACTACCACCACCATCAACACCTACCACCACCATCAACAACTACCACCACCATCAACAACTACCACCACCATCAACAACTACCACCACCATCAACACCTACCACCACCATCAACAACTACCACCACCATCAACAACTACCACCACCATCAACAACTACCACCACCATCAACAACTACCACAACCATCAACAACTACCACCACCATCAACAACTACCACCACCATCAACAACTACCACCACCATCAACAACTACCACCACCATCAACAACTACCACCACCATCAACAACTACCACCACCATCAATAACTACCACCACCATCAACAGCTATCATCACCATCAACAACTACCACTACCATCAACAACTAACACTACCATCAACGACTACCACCACCATCAACAACTACCACCACCATCAATAACTACCACCACCATCAACTACAACCACCATCAATCACTACCACTACCATCAACAACTACCTTCACCATCAGCAACTACCACCACCATCAACAACTACCACCACCATCAACAACTACCACAACAATCAGCAACTACCACCACCATCAACAACTACCACCACCACAACAACTACCACAACCATCAACAACTACCACCACCATAAACAACTACCACAACCATCAACAACTACCACAACCATCAACAACTACCACCACAATCAACAACTACCACCACAATCAACAACTACCACCACCATCAACAACTACCACCACCATAAACACTACCACAACCATCAACAACTACCACCACCATCAACAACTACCACCACCATCAACAACTACCTCCACCATCAACAACTTCCACCACCATCAGTAACTACCACCACCATAAACAACTACCACAACCATCAACAACTACCACCACCATCAACAACTACC
>WNGS01168578.1:41374-55378 GCA_020271785.1 Procambarus virginalis | reverse complement strand
GGGAGGTAAACACAGGTGACGTGGGAGGTTGGAGGTAAGGGGGAGGGAGGGGGGTGTGAGGTAATAGGTAATGTGATGCGGGGGGTGGGAGGGACGGGGGAGGGTGTGCGAGGGGATGGCTGGGTAATGATTCAGTTTTAGTTATATAGTAGTACTCGTTTCTAAGCAAGAATTTCTACTTAAACATATACGGCCTAAATATCTGTTTATTCTCGGTATGAACTCTGAAATTTCTCCTAAAGAACTCTTAATACTTCTATGACATTATTTTCCTCATAAGAACTCTTAACAAACTTCTAAAATCTCAGAAATTATTTTTTCATAAGAATTCAGTAATTCCAAATCGGCCCCTTTTCCAAAGTTCGGTGAATCCGGTGTGACATATCAACAAATGGCGGGGAAATTTACCTGGAAATCCTGTGACACAGCAACAAATGGCGGAAATTTACCTGAAAACCCTGTGCCATATCGACAAGTGGTGGGGAAAATTTACCTGAAAACCCTGTGCCATATCGACAAATGGCAGAAATTTACCTGGAAATCCTGTGCCATAGCGACAAATGGCGGAAATTTACCTGAAAACCCTGTGCCATATCGACAAATGGCGGAAATTTACCTGGAAACCCTGTGCCATAGCGACAAATGGCGGAAATTTACCTGAAAACCCTGTGTCATATCGACAAATTGCGGAAATTTACCTGGAAACAATGTACCATATCAACAAATGGGGGGAAATTTACCTGGAAACCCTGTGCCATAGCGACAAATGGCGGAAATTACCTGAAAACCCTGTGCCATATCGACAAATGGCGGGGGAAATTTACCTGAAAACCCTGTGCCGTATCGACAAATGGCGGAAATTTACCTGAAAACCCTGTGTCGTATCGACAAATGGCGGAAATTTACCTGGAAACCCTGTGCCATATCGACAAATGGAGGAAAAAAATTCCATTTGTCGATACGCCTTCAACCCTACTACTCCCTTCCCCCCTGTCATCCATTCAGAGACAATCGGACTGAAATTCTCTGGCTGGGCATCATATCTGGCAGTGGAGGTGGTAGTCCTGGATATGTTCTACATTATCGTAGCGCATGTTTGTGGAGTGCAGCTTCGCATGAACCATCGGGTACTTGTTAAGATCAGCTCTTCGCCTGTTTACAAAGATTTAGTGGCCCATTATGATATTCGTTCGTTCTCCCTCCCCTGATGACAGTAGTAACGTCACTGTTTCCGATCGCTGCTGCTCCCTCACATATATGGCGCTGCATTGGGTCCCTTTTGAGTTCTCGAAAGGGTTGCTACGACGCTACTTTGCTAAATGTTGGGTCGTGGTGTCCCTACGGATGAACGTTATCTCTTTCAGCAGGTGAAGGGGTGGTCTTAATCGGGACCTGGACCGTCGCTCTACGTCTCAAGTCTCCTGTTCCGTTGATTGTCATGTTGATGGGTTACATCGTGCGTGTCTTCTACACTGTTCAGCCCCGGACACATATTTGGTGTGGCCTTGAGAGGCACCAGGCTGCGGACTGCAGTGGTGTGGTGGAGGCACCCGTGAATTTGTTTAGGGAGGGGGACTTTCCCCCCATTGGTGGCTTCCGACCTATCGCCTTGTGATGCTGTGGTGGGGGAGGCTTCCCTGCCGTCTGCTGCCCCTGTGGTGTTGCCTGGTTCTTCGGGACTGCTTGAGCGCGGGGTGTGGTTGGTAGTGCGGGTGTTGGGATGGTGGTGCATGGGGGCCTGCCCTTGCAGCCGGCTTCCTCGCCTCCATTGACTTCCTTGTCTTCACCTGTTCTGCCTGCCCTGTCTTCACTTTCGGTGTCATCTGTGAAGTATTGGCTTCTACTCCCATTTGTCGAAGGTGTTGTGCTTCGGGATCGCGCTTTGCACGGCGTGGTGGGACCAGCCGGGGGCTCTCCTAGGGTGCCTCCTGTGGGTGGCAACTGTTCTGATGATTATCAGGCTGTGTCTAAACTTTCTAGGACGATTAGGAGTGTGTCTCCCCCTCGTGAGTGTGATGCCGTGCATGATTTTTAGAAGTCTGAGAGCTCTTCCTCTGTGGAATGCAAATGTTGGTGTGGTGCTGGCGGGTGGTGTGGACCCTGGCGTGGGCCCTACAACAGTGGTGGCTGAGTTTCATGTTCATCCTGCTGGTGCCGGTGCGGGTGTCTCTGTCTTGGCCTCTGGGTTCCCCCTCTGTGGGCAGTGGGTGGTCCCTCCTCCTGTGGGGATGATGCGGAAGATGGTGCGGCCCTGGGGCCTTGTGATGGCCCTTAAGAATGATGTCCGCCGTAGGGGTTCGGTGTCGATGCCCGGACCCATGGACGTTGCTCAAAGTGTGTCCCCTGTTGTATTTCCCCTTGTGGTGCCACATCCCGTGGTGCAGCCCACTGTGTTGCCGCCCTCCATGTTGCTGTCCCTGCCCCCTTCCAGGGGTGCGGATGCGCCATCAGGGAGTGCCGTGCCTGGTGATAATGCTCGGAATGATAGTGGTGATGGCCAGATTGTTGTTGTTCTGAATGCTGACCAGATACCCCTAATGTTGGACCGGGTGGCGCCAATCTTCCTGTGCCCGTCTACTATTTGAATACCTAGTGGATACCTAGCGTGCATATCATCGTGTCCCAGGTTCAGGATAATGTCATGCCCTAATGCATCTGTTCATCCTGATGTGTGGCTTCTTTGGGAGGCGTTCTGTTTCTGGTTTCCGGTGGCGGACTTTCCAGATAAGTATGGGTAGGTGTGGCATTCTTGCTGTCGCCTTCCCTTGATGAGCCCATCAGGCCTATGGTTGTGTGCCTTTGTTTTGCTTTTATACTGTGTTTTTTGTCATTTTCTGTACTTTTATGTTTCATGTATCTTATCTGCGAGTATGGCTGTTTTTTTTTGTACCTGACTTCTGTGCGTGCCGGTCTTTCTTTTCTCTGTGTGTATGTGTCGTTTTGTTCTGTACCTCCCGGTTCTTGTGTGTTCTGGTCCTGTATTTCTGAATGTGTTGGCTGTTTATAATTTCTGTGTGGCTCGTAGGGCTTGACTTGTCCATTGTGGTTCCAATGTTCGTTGCCATGTTTCCTTTTGTGTCAATGGCTTCTTTCTGTATATATAATTTGTGTAATAAATTTTGTTTTCTGTTTTGTGCCCTGTTTCATGTTTGTGCTTAAGTATTTCTATTAATGTTCTTGAGTTTCTGCTTATGTGCCATGCTCAGTGTTCATTATAAACTTTTGTAACCTGGGTTTGGGTTTCTTTTTTGTTCCTCTGTAATGGTATTTTTTATTGTATTTCCTTTTGCAAATAAAAACAATCCCGTGTGTGTGTGGGTGTGGTTGTGGACACTGTCTCCGGTTCCTGTGTGTTCCGGTGTTCATTCTGTCTGTATGTGTGTGGGTCGTTCTGTTATGTATTTCCCGATTCCTGCGTGTTCTGGTCCTGGATTTCTGTATGTTTGGCTTTTTGTTCTTTCCATGTGGCCCTTATGGCTTGGTTTGTCCCACCTAGTTCAACTGTTCATTGTCCAGTTCCTTTTGTGTCACTGGCTAGTTTCTGTGTACAAAATTTGTTTGTAAATTTTGTGTACATTTTATGTTTCCTTTGTGTGCCCTGTTTCATATTTTGTGCATGTATTGTATTTGTAATTAATATTCTATTACTGTTTTTGTGTTTCTGCTTTTGTACCTTGCTCTGTGTTCATTGTACATAATTTGTAGCCCGAGTTTGGGTTTTTGTAATGCCATTTCTTATTGTATTTGTTGTATTACTTTTATTAAAAAATGGGGAATGTCGTCATATTTTGATGCCTGTGTGGACTTGAACTCTAGAGAGATTCGTGACTGTGCCAGATTTTTCAGTCATTGTGAGCTCTAACTTTTGAAGATGAGTTGTTTATTTTGTCATTTCTCAGTCATTGTGGACTCTAACTTCAGTAGACAGTTTCTTGACTCATATAGTTTTTCTGAAGGCAAAGTGATAGCTCATTCACTTGTGTTATTGATGTTCATGCTGAGACATTACCGCCTCCCATTTTGGTTATGTAATGTCACTACCCACCATGTCAACAGTTTAGCGGCTAGTCATATGCTCTCTAGCGTACCACTGCTACAGAGTTATCTTTGCTTAGTGACATCTAGCTGCTATGACTTGTCCCTTGTGTTAACTTATTTGATTATTACTTGGTTGTGAATGTGTATAAATATTGTAAATAAGCTGTATCATGTAGATAAGTTCGCCCCATAAAAACTGTTGGATTTTACTTGGACTTTCACTCAACCCTAGACATTTACAACTTACATATTTGAGGTCAGTAGGTTCACTGATTGATGGGGGAAAGTTCTACTCTACGAGCAGTACTTGGGAGCATGCCATTACAACAGTGGAGTCCAGACCTGTGACGGTATCGGTAAGAACAATGATTAGTAGCATTTTGTCAGTGCCAGCGTGTAGGCTGCCAAGGACATCATAGTAGTGGGTCACAAATACGACCAGTGATATGTGCATAGGAGCTCAAGTGAGGTGAGTCAACCAGTGACAGCTTTTGCCAATGGTCATTGAAGCGAATGTTCATCTGTTGAAACGAAGGAATATCGTGGCAGCAGTGACAGTTCCAGTGAAATAAATTGTTCACTGTCCAGTGAACAGTGAGTGTTCGTGGAGACCGTTTGATGCTGTGTCAGCAGAGTAGCATGTGAAGCCGCTACCTTAAACCTACACACAGTCGGGATGAATGTGAGTTACCGTCTAAAGACAGCCCAGGAAATGAGAGCAGAAGGAAAGTGACTCTTCCAATGTGTCTCTGGTTACCAACACCGGGAACGACTGGGCGAGAATACACAGTGAGGTTGTCCAGGTGGGGACAGCTGCAGGTCGTCCACCAAGTCCACCTACTGGAGGGTGTCAGAAGGATGTTCACAAAATAGCCCAAGTGCTTGGGTGAGCTGTGTGAAACCCCGATTAGACCCCAGCGGAAGCCTCGGGACCCTTGTGGGTACAGTAGCACTCCAGGTTGCAATTTTTTTCCATGTGGTGGTACAGTTGGCTAGAGCGCGTCTGGGAACATTCAGCGCATAGGTTTGATTGTCAAGGATCTTGTAGCATATAGGATCAAGGATCCTGTGGATTTGTTCTTTGATATACCACGTTTATGTGATTTCCTCTGTGTATTAGAATCGATGTTGTAGCCTAATGATAAATATAAGATTTTGGAAATGTTTGAAAAATAATAAAGTTATTTAACTTTAATTAAGTAATTAATTTCAAAGTTTATTGCTGATTGTGGAGATTTTTTTTTACTAAACTATATGCCAGAGATAGAAGTTGTCGGAAATTTCGACACTAAATTACTAACACCTAACATATCAAGCCAAAACGGTTATGTTAAGAACATTTTAACTTTACTAACCACTAACTTCATTAGAACAAAATGGGTTTCAGTGGCTTCTCTAAGAGAATGGGAGGCCTGCCACGTTACCAAAATATTTATTAACATAAGCACATATCCTTAAAAACACCAGCTTTGGAACTATATATAATAAAAAAAAGTATTCACCAGGACTGGATTTAATGAAAACATAATCAAAACCATTGTCTACTTCCCTAAGTCAAAATTGACGAATCCAGGACCGCGTCAGATACGGGACGCCATGCCATTGCAGGCCGCGTGGTCACGCAAACAACACTGAGAGTAACCTACCTCTGTAGTCGACACGTGAAGATCTTAAATACTTTACACGAACTTCGACAAAGGATCCACTGAGTCTCCAGAAGGTAGACGTAGATATATAAGAATACTTAGCAAGAGGGTAAATATAAAAATGTTGTGGATTCCTTCTCACATTGGCATGCAGGAACATGACAAAGTTGACGCCCTTGCTAAGGCTGCAGTAAATAAAGACAGTATTGTACGGAATCTTGAGTTATCAAATAGGTCCCTTAAGAATGTCATTAGACGAGAACTCCTGGATGAATTTGAAGAAAGTAGAACTGTGCAAACTGGAACTAGCAGGTCCATTGTTCATCACAATGAAATGTGTGAAGTAAAACATGTGTATGGGGCAAGTAACAAAGTCAGTAGACTAACAGATGTTGTCACAGCTCGTATAAGACTTGGCTACAAGTATCTCTGGCAGTTCGGCTTGTATAGGGATCTAGATGAAGTAAAGTGTAAAGTGTGTGGACAAAGACAGGGACACACACTCGAACACTATATCTTGGATTGTAGTAAAATTGAGCCCTTTAGAGATAAATCTAAGCTCACTCTGTATGATATGGCAACCTATCTTATTACCATGGAAAAATTACCTGAAATCCTTGCACTGTATCCACATTTCGCTTCCAGTAGATGAACGACATATGAGATTCAGAAACAAGTAGTGTATTGTGAGGACTAACAATAAACAGAAGCTCCCCTATGACTCTGTAATGTCCCCATTGGTCAAACTATTATGTATTAGCGATAAGACCTACCATTAATGTATGATGACTTACTGTAAATATGTAGCTCTTGAAATAGCACTTACTCTGTAACTAGCTGATATTGCAACTATAAGGTGTGAAGGATAGATGTAATTGTTAATGTAATAATCTAAGGTGAGGTCTGATAAAGACCTTTTGTGCCCTCTGTAATGCTTTTGCGCTACCGCTCACAGGATGAGTATGGGGTGCACAATAAACTAGACGCCTTCGGCGGCAACAATCAATCAATCCGATCAACCGAAGATCTTGCTAATCTTGGGAAGTATTGTACCTGGTAAAATTTAATTTAATATACAATATGTATATTGAGGCCATTAATTATATGTCCAAATTTTGCCAGTTATGATGCCTGAACACCACCAGGAATGGGTAAACTCTAGTTCTAATTAAATATAATCTGTTATTGCTCTATGCTGTGTATTGTAGTAGCAGCTCACTACTTCGAAGTTACTTGGCAGGTGCAGCCCAAGGGAAGAAGAAATTACAACGAATCGTTCTAGTGCAACAGGAAGCATTCACAATCACCATTATACCAAGGGCTTATACCAACGAGTTTCTCATATGAGACTGAAGAATGTCCAGTGCCCATTACTGGGCTATATGCTACTTAACAGATTAAGCAGGGTATAGTATTATTCTACTCCTTTTAGCTGTAGGCTAACATTGTAACCAATTATATTCATCAATTATTTGATTACTAGGCTATGTATATACCCCACAAATTTATGTGAGAAGGAAACACCTGGCAGGATAATCACAGAACATACGGTCCACTTTTAAATATTCAGTTCGCTTTAAATAATAATAAAATAACGTAAACTAAAGAATCTAATAATTTAATCAATAAATGAACTCTCTCATTTCGTTCTACCACCCTCCGGAAAGATTTGGTGGTTCTGGCAGTCCTCAGAGAAATTGCTATAGTCTCTGAGGTTACTGGATGACTCATAGGTAATGTGCTGACCCATACGGCACCTCGACGTGAAGACGAAGGTTAAAGTTCACGAAAGAAGTACCGCAACAAAATACCAGAAAGAGGATGGGTGAAAGTACAGAGTAGTACTGGACCCATCCATCAGAGTAACTTGCTGTTTTCTGTTACGTAGATACTCACTTATCAACTGGAGCACCATACCTTTTATTCCTTCCTGTATCTCCAACTTTTGTAACAACCTCTTATGGGGTACTGTGTCAAAAGGCTTTCCGACAGTGTACTCAACCTTCTCTTTCTTGTCTAATTTTTGCCGCCTAGTCATAGAATTCTATTAAACCTGTGAGGCAAATTTATGATTCCTGAATCCATGCTGGTGGTGGTGACCTCCCGGCATCTCTCGTTGAGTTCTTTACACATCTCCTCTGTGTATCTATTCTCCCCTTTTCTCAGTTTTATCACTTATTTCTTCACTGATGTTTTCCTCCTGATGTGGCCATGGAGCTGTTTTGGTTTGGTCTTGGCTTTACTTGCCATATGATTTTCATACTGTCTTTTTGTTTCTCTCCTCATTTTGAGGAACTTATTCCTGGCCTTCTGGGGCCAGGTTCACGAAGCAGTTACTTACGAGTGTGTAATCTTTCCTCAATCTTTGACAGCTTTAGTAACATTTATTAAACAGTTTACATGTATGAAAACTTCCCAATCAACTGTTGTTATTGTTATAAACAGCCTCCTGGTGCTTCGGAGCTCATTAACTGTTTAATAATTGTAAACAAAGCCGCCAAAGATTGAGAAAAGATGGACAGGTTTGTAAGTGCTTGCGTAACTGCTTCGTGAATATGACCCTTGGTATCTCCCTCTGCTCTCTGGAGTTTCTCCATGTTCATGTACTTGGCTGCTTTTCTTCCTTACATACCTGATTAAACCATGGATTCTTATGTTGCTTATCAAAATTGGATAGCTGATGTATACGAGGACGTTTAATGTATACGAGGATGACTGGATGTAAACCTGAGTGGCTAGATGTATTTTTACAGCTAGATGTATATGAGGACGGCAAGTTTTATACATGATAAGCTAGATATATACATTCAGTGAAACTCGTTAAACAGAAAACATTCAATTATTTCATGAATAATGATTGTCCACAGTGGTTCTTGAATGTTAAATGAGATCGCCATTTTACCCCAGTTTTGTAGCTCTTAATATTATGCATTACATATTATTGTTATAAGGAAATATTTCAGAGCTCATTCTAAGCATAATTAAATTCTCTCATAAATACTTAAATGAAACAAATGTACACAGTTTTGGCAATATGAACATCAACGTCAAAACCCGGACGTTTTAGCAAAAACTGAAGGCAGTAATATTGATTTTTCTTGGAGTAATAAGCATCAGCATCAGTTGCTTATGTGGGTTGCGTAGAATAGGACAGATTGCCTACAACAGACAGTGAAACTACTTCAGTTTTGAGGCTTCCAGATGGCAAGAACGCGTGAACGTGAGCTAGTGTTGGTCGGGGCAAGATGGCGATGATAACTAGAGTAGCAACAGGTGAACATACCAGGCGGGAGGTCCTCGCCGTAGACATCAGGGGAGGCGCGAGGTCCCTGGCCATAGAAGATGTTGCAGCGGTGGCTGACGACGTTCCTGGCTGCTTGGGAACGCTCTGAGGCCATCCTCACGTGGGCACCGATGATCTCTTCGTCGGAGTCGCGCTTGGACCACCTCGTGGGTGAGTATTGCTCCTCCAGCTCCTGCTCACGGACACAATAAGGAGTACATTGGATGAACTCAGTCCAACCCGTTCTCGCACTTTCGTACAGTCAATATTGACTTAATAAATACGTGCATATGTGACATACTAAACATACCAGTTTACCTTGGAAGGCTTCATAAAAACACCGACCTTACCTAACCTTCTTAGTATGTTAGATAAGCATCTTATTGCTTCGTAATTACAATTATTACTTAACCTATACCTATAATAGGGTAAGCAATAATTGTAATTACGAAGCAATAAGATGCTTATTTAACATACTAAGAAGGTTAGGTAAGGTCAGTGTTTTCTATGAAGCTTTCAAGGCAAACTGGTATGTTTAGTATGTCACATATGCACATATTTAATAAGTCAATATTGACTATACGAAAGTGCGAGAACGGGTTGCTCAGTCACATGCAGTAGTAACAAATGACGATGTATTACATATTTGATGGAATTATATATATATATAATATATATATATATATATATATATTAAGATATATATATATATATATATCTATATATATATAATATATATAATATATATATATATAAGGGTGAGGGTACCACCTCTGGTGCCATGTATATATAATATATATATATAGATAGAGATATATATAATATATATATATATATATAGATATATATATATAGAGATAATATTATATAGATATAATATAGATATATATGAATATATATGATATATTTATATATATATAGCAAGATATATATAAGATTATCTATATATATAAATATATATCGATATATATATATATATATATATATATATTAATATATATATATTATATATAGTATACATAACCTCCACCCAGTTGATGCCTCCACATCCAGCCGCGGCCTCCACACCCAGTTGATGCATCCACACACAGTTGCTGGCTCCGCACCAATAGCTGACTCCACACCCAGTTGTTGGCTCCACACCCAGTTGCTGGCTCCACACCCAGTTGCTGGCTCCACACCCAGTTGACGCGCCACCCAGTTTTGTTACTGGCAGTTGCTTGGCCTGACCCAGTGTGTTTGCCCCCTCTAAAGAACAATGCACAGTTTAACTCTCCAATTGAGTTGAAATGGAAGGGGTCCAGCGGTCGGGCAGGACTCCACAAGCCTTGAGGTGCCAACAACTACTCCTAAAAGAGGTTTTGTCGCGTATGCAACAAAAACACCGCCATAAACTCCAATGGTGGTGTCATCCGCTTTCATACCTTCAACGAGGTAAGATGCAGTGGTTCCCACCAGCTTCCAAAGGGAAGCAATGGCCAGCTGCCATTGACAGTTAGGGAAGAGACTCCCGTTAACCTAATTTCATCTGAAACCTCATCCAAGCAATCATAGCGACGTCTGCTAGAACATTACCACACATCCCAAAAGCAGCCCGCCCAAATGCAGCAGCCAAACTCTGTAATCTTTTGAAAAGGGTAATGATGCCCCGGAAAACATTTAAGCGTGGCATAATGTCCTTCTGTTTGGCAATGTATGCCTCACCGTCCCTCCAAGGAGGGACAAATCACTTGCTTCCTCGGTCCAGAGGGCGATAAATGAATACCCAAGGGGGGATAACCTAGTTCGCCTGCCTCTCCGAGCAAAAAATACCCACCGCAGAAATGGTAACAACAACATACCAGAAACGTACAAAATCAGAGCACAAATCACCAAGAAAATTGAAGAGGGAAATACCACAAGTGCTATTAGAGTCCTCACCAGTGACGAGAAAATTGCTCCTCGAAACTCAGCCACAGCACGGGCCCTGCAAAGCAAGCACCCACCCAGAGCCCTCAAGGCGACAACATCGTTCTGCCATCAGCCGACACCATTTCAGACCCATTAACGTTGGTGAATCTGAGGTCTACAAAGCAGCCTTTCTTTTCCACCTGGGTCAGCAGGCGGCTTTACAGGGTTAAAACCTCAACACATCAAGCAAATGTTAAATCCTGTGGTTGGTGATGCTGCACAAGATCTTCTTATGGAACTAACAAGGTTCGTCAACATGTGCCTGGCTGGTGATATACCTGAGGTCATCAGGCCTCTCTTTTTTGGTGCCTCCCTCTGTGCTCTCAAAAAGAAGGACGAAGGAATCAGGCCAATCGCTGTTGGCAAACACTCTCCGACGCCTGATTGCCAAGGCTGCTACGAGGGTTGTCAGCCAGCAAGCGGCTGAATTGCTGAAACCAATCCAGCTAGGATTTGGAATCCCCCAAGGCTGTGAAGCGGCTGCCCATGCAGCACGAGCATACATCACAACATTTCTGATGAAAGGCCCTGCTCAAACTGGACTTTAAGAATGCCTTCAACATGGTCAGAAGAGATGCAGTACTTTGTGCCGTACATCGCCATTTCGGCCCCTCTACCCGTTCATACTATCGTGCTACAGTGGTGAGTCAAAACTGCTCTTTGGTGAACATGAAATCAGATCATGTGAAGGTGTTCAGCAAGGTGATCCTCTTGCTCCCTTCTTTTCTGCTTAGTCTTAAAAGAAATCACCGAAAGCTTGTCCAGCGAGTTCAACATCTGGTTTTTGGATGATGGCACTATAGCTGGCACCGTAGACCACCTCTTGGCAGATATCAGGAAAATAAGGGAGCAAGAAGTAAGCCTGGGTCTCGTCCTGAACCCTTCCAAGTGTGAAGTAGTCTCCTCCACCCAGACATCGTAGCTAGAATAAGGTCTGCCTTGCCTGGAGCCCATGTCATTAGGGCCGAGAACAGCACCCTCCTTGGAGCCCCCTCGGGTCTAACGCCATTGAGGAGATCCTTGACAAGAAAATCGCAGACCTTAGGAGGATGGAAGACAGAATAGGTGACATCGATGCCCACGATGCTTTTTATCTCCTCACCAAATGCCTATCCCTTCCGAGGCTAACCTACTTTCTGAGGTGCGCCCCATCTTACGACAACCGAAAGCTTGAAGAGTATGACCTCTTACTGAAGACCATGCTGGAAAAAGTTGTTAACCTCTCCCTCAACGATGCCAGTGGAAACAAGCCACTCTTCCTGTTAGGCTCGGTGGCTTGGGTGTCCGCACCGCCACCCAAATTGCTGTCCCAGCCTTCCTGTCTTCCTCCTCAGCATCAGATGACCTGGTTAAGGAAATTCTACCTGACACCTCAGTGATGTAGCGGGGATACAGGACCCCCACTACACGGAATGCGACACGAAATGGGGTGCCATGGCAGACCCAGCACTCAGACCAGCCATGCCGAAAGCCAAGAAACAATCCAGTTGGGACAGCCCCATTGCAGACAAAGAAGCCACAGCTTTGCTGGAGGCAGCAACAACCCCCAGTGATCGTGCACGCCTCACAGCTGTGCAGGCTCCCCATGCAGGGGACTTCCTTTTGGCAGTCCCTATGTCTGCGACAGGCACACGTCTTGATCCGCAGGAGCTCCGTATTGCAGTCGCTCTCCGTCTTGCTGCCCCTATCCACACTGTTCATAGGTGTATTTGCGGCGAGGCAGATGCTGACGAATATGGATTGCATGGCCTGCACTGTGGAAAATCTGGTGGTTGGCACACTAGACACGACGAAGTCAACGACATCATTAAAAGAAGCCTTGCCTCTGCCAGCGGAGAGAGAGCCCCGCAACCTTCTGAACCGTGACTCTGTTAGCTTTGCCGGCCGACCAGACGGAATCACACTGCGTCCGTGGAAGGGTGGCAGACAGTTGGCATGGGACTATACTTGCGTATCCACCCTGGCAGCCACATACATCAACCTCTCTGCCGGCACAGCAGGAGCCGCGGCGACACACAGAGAAAGAGACAAGTCAGCCAAGTACAGGCAATTAGATCATCGGTACAACTTCGTTCCAATAGGGTCTGAGACCCTAGGCCCATGGGGAGAGAGTGCAAGAAGGTTTCTAAGGATCTTGGTTCCAAGCTCATTGACACCACAAGAGACCCTAGAGCGGCAAGTTTTCTCTTTCAGCGCCTCAGTGTCGCGATCCAGAGGGGAATGCTCGCTGCATCCTCGGTTCCTGCCCAACGTCGGAGGAGTTCGAGGAAATCTACAGCCTCTAGGAAGCGAACTTTTTTGTGTCCTCTTAATGTTCATTTTTTTGTATACAATCAGATATGTAACTGTATAACCTTGCTTAATAAAGTGTACACCATAAAAAAGGGGTGGTAGGAGAAGCGAACACTCTTATGTATTCAGAGTTAAATGGCAAGTTTTTCCCTGAATGCTCTGTGTTCCCTTCTCTGAGGCTGTGGGTCCCTAATGAACCACCAGAGGTGGTACCCCCTATATATATATATATATATATATATATATATATATATATTATATATATATATATATTATCTATATATATATATATATATATATATATATATTATATATATGTCGTACCTAGTACCCAGAACGCACTTCTCAGCTACTATGCAAGGCCCGATTTGCCTAATAAGCCAAGTTTTCATGAATTAATATTTTTCTCTATTTTTTCTATGAAATGATAAAGCTACCCATTTCATTATGTATGAGGCAATTTTTTTTATTGGAGTTAAAATTAACGTAGATATATGACCGAACCTAACCACCCTACCTAACCTAACCTAACTATCTTATAGGTTAGTTAGGTTAGGTAGCCGAAAAAGTTAGGTTAGGTTAGGTAGGTAGGTTAGGTAGTCGAAAAACAATTAATTCATGAAAACTTGGCTTATTAGGCAAATCGGGCCTTGCATAGTAGGCTGAGAAGTGCGTTCTGGCTACTAGGTACGACATATATATATATATATATATATATGATATATATATATATATATATATATATATATATATATATATAATATATATATAATATATATATATATATATATATAT